>JAOEHY010030202.1:0-36217 GCA_025447955.1 Psilopsiagon aurifrons | reverse complement strand
CTTCATCAGGTTGGCATCAGCCCACCTCACAAGCGTGTCAAGGTCCCTCTGGATGGCATTCCTTCCCTCCAGCGCATCAACCGAACCACCCAGCTTGGTGTCATCGGCAAACTTGCTGAGGGTGCAAGCAATCCTGCTGTCCACGTCACCAACAAAGACGTTGAACAAGACCGGTCCCAACAAGGATCCCTGAGGGACACCACTCGTTACTGGCCTCCAGCTGGACTTTGAGCCACTGAGCACAACTCTTTGCGTGCGGCCATCCAGCCAGTTCTTTATCCAGAGAGTGGTCCACCTATCAAATTGATGTCTCTCCAACTTAGAGACAAGGTTTTTTGGTTTTATGTAGATAAACTATATTTGTGCATTATTTTGATTCTATTTAAGTCTGTGAAGAACTCACTTCTCTTCTAGGTTTTAACTACGTGATGTTTTGGTACTTGAGGTGCCCTTTTACCTTTTCAAGTGCATCTTTTAATCCAAAAAAGGGTCTGCTTAAAAATGGATCTTCTTTATCTGTATGTGCAAGTGCACATTTTCCGGACAGTAGGCTACTGCTGTTGCATTTACATATCTATGTATATGTGTGCCTGTCTATCTGACTGCTCGCAATACAGTGAGAGTCTTGTGTCAGGGCCTGCTTGAGAGTCAAAGGTAAGAAAAGAGATATATTCAAATACGGGGGTAGAGGAGAGGGGGAAGAGATGAAGAGGGGGTGTTTGTAATTCCACACTATTTCTTTCTAATGGGAAACTTGTAAAAATCTCACTTTCTATCCTGGAAATTATTTGTAGAGCTTTAATAGAAATGCTTGACTAAGATGGATGGGTCTGGAAGTGTCACATGGCCTTCCTGAGCATAAGTTACGTTACTAAATCAGCATATTGATCTAGGAACACAGCGTCCTGGTATCCTGAAAATGTCAGGCACAGTCTCAGTGCTTCACTTCTTTAAAATTAAACTAATTTAGCCAGCTTACTCTGGAGAAGAAATTACGACAGCAGATACAGGCAAACAGCAGGGTGTCAGACAGTCCAAGTCCCACTGCCTTCAACCATTTTGAAAGCAGATACCCCAAAAGAAATAGCTGGATTACCCCTTAGTTCTCCCCTGGTGGAAAGAACAACCACTACAGGTAATTGTGTGAATTCAGGCATCCCACAGCCTCACAACTGTAGATCTTTGTAGATTCCCAAAGTGAAGGCAATCAAGAGTGTTGAGAGGTAAAATTATATGATTACATGTGATGATACTAATCCATCTACCTTACCCATGGGGAGATTTTACAGGCTCAGTCCATGCCCTTGTGATGCAATCTCCAGTTCTCTATGCATGTTTAATCAAGCATGCTAATCCACAAATGTATGGTCAGGGTTGAAGCATCTGATGTGACCAGAACGTTTTCAGCAAGGAGGGGACATCAGCAAGAATAAGTTTGCATGCATTAGCCATGTATATTTAATTGGTGGAGTAGCGGGATATTAGCACAGTTGTTTCTGGTAAAAAAGGGACAGTCTGCCAAAAAATATTGCAAAGTGGACATTTTCTTCTTACCTGACTTGACAAAACATAGAAGGAAAATATACTCTGTATGTAAGGAAAAAGAGAAAAGTTCCAAAGAACACAACTGATTTACGTTCTTGACTAGAAGTACCAGTGCATGCTGTTTGGACCCCACAAGACACCACAACTACAAGGATTCCTACACCACAAGGTCCAGGTGCAGCATGGGAGCCTGAAAGAGACCCAAGCTCCAACCCTGCCTGCTGTACATGAAGAGCAGGGCTAAAGAAGCTCTGCTGGTCATCAAACCGGCAGAGCACGGCTCAGCTCCCTGGCAAAGGAGGGGTTGCTATGGTAGAGGCCAGATGTAGAACAACCACCCCAACCTCCCACAGCTCCTCATGAAGGCTCCTGCCTCTCCCTGACCTATAGGTTTGTCTGGTCAATGCTATTACAGACATTCCTTCCAGGCTTTGCTATCCTTGAGCTGAACACCCCTTTTCTTTGATGAAAAGCTCAATAAAGCTTTTACTGGAAATCCCATAGGAGTTACAGGCATCACTACAGTGATCTGAGGGCCATCAAAACAGTGGCAAATACATCAGAAGTGCAGCCAGAGAAAGAGATGGCAGGACCTTATTGACTTGTACCCTTTGAGGATGAGGTGGGCAGGCTGTTGCTATCTACTGCAAGTGAAAAATGTCCAGCCACAACTTGCTGATACTGTAAGCTAGCAAAAAGTGGGGGGAAGTTTGAATATGTTATCAAGGTGGCTACAGTTTCTTCACTAGATTTCAGCATAGAAAGCCATAGAAAGATAGCCTGACAGCTGCCCTGCCCTTCTTTATGGCAATGATGAAATACAACCACCCAAATTTCCTTGCTAGCATAAACTGGAGGATTCATATTGTTCATATTTGAAATAGGATTATACAAAGGAGAGCTGAATTGTAGGATGTTTGATGGGGAACAGGGAAAAACAGTTCTAAGTCCCAACAGGCCAAAAACTCTTTCAAAATAATATAACAAAAGGCAATGATGTTTTCTCTGGAAAACATTATACATGGCAAAATTCTATTTAGCATTTACAGAAACTGAGCAAAAGGGAATACAGATTCTAGGAACTTAGTAGGTTCAGTGAAGAGAGTGGGTAGCAGGCAATAAAGAACATTATAATGTGCAATATAAATACCTGTGCCCATTGCAGCTAACATGAATAACTCCCTTATACACCAGATATTGGATTCTGTTTGCCCCTTTTCCCCCTCCAAGCCTCCTCTTGGATTCAGTAAATACAGACAAGCCTTGATGTGCATCAATAGATAGCTTTAGTTTCAGCTCTCTGCTTCCCATTTGTCATGGAAGTGGTACAGGACACCATTCTGGACATCGATGCTTATTTCCTCTCCTCTTCCTGTGTGCGGAACGATGCACAGTCCTGCCACCTCTATGACATTTCTCCACATCTCCCCTCAGCTGAAGGGAAGGCAATTCCTCAGGAGAGGCTTCATCTCCACTGTCACGAATGTTCTCAGTTCTGGCTGCTCAGGCACACAAAATTGTTCAAGAATATCATTAAATCAAAGCTAATCAGATGGCTCCCTGTTCATCTAAAGACACTGTTCAGACATCTTCATTTAAAACCCTGCATAGATTTGGCTTAATCTGCTTTGCAATTCTTTCCTTTCCGATTCCTCCACTTAGCTAATAATGCTTTTTCTTTGTCATTTCCCATGCCCTTCTGACAGAGCCTTCCTGTAAGTTTTCACCTCATCTCACCATTGATTTTCAAGCCCTGTCTGAGGATGCATTCCTTTTCTCCTCTGTGTCTTAATTTCTCTCCTTGAAAAGCAAGATCTATTTCAGCTCTGCTGCCTCTATGAAGACAGAGAACAATGCAGGCATGCTACAGTCATACTTGTGTCCTAGCCAACGAGGGCATTGCTTATAGGATAAATTGAGATGCAACAATAAAAGTCACCCTCCTCTGAAGCTTTACATGCTCCTCTGGTGGTCTTGTGCTAGACCCTCTGACCAAGCTGGGGTTTTACAAATTGCAAGTAGGTTGCTTTCGATGCTACACTGCTTAGTTCTCATGTTGAATATGATAAATCAGTCCCATTCCTTAGTCCTGATTATTTTCCCTCCTATATTGCATAAACTAAGCTGGTATTACCATAAAATATTAAATCCCCAGGACTGTATTTAGTATTTCTTATTTTTTCATGCCCTTTCCCCCACACACTTGCACACTGAACCTCCTTTTTAGGCAGTCGTGGATTTCTGTCATCTGAGGATCAGAGCACTATGCATCCATCAAGAAGTGTAAAATATTCACAGGAAGAGACTACAAGATGAGGAAGAGGTCCGGAATGCATAATATGTGTCAGAGGAATAGATGTACACAGAAAATAAAAGTTCTACAGACCGCCATAAAAATTTACTCCATGACAAGAACTGTGCATTTTTTCCATGGCTGTCATAGATTTCACAGAACTACTAAAATCCAGCCATATTCAGAAATCCCATGAAATTTACTTTTTCACCTGAATCCACATGAAATCAAAATTTTTCCATAAGAGCCCCCATAAAATCGGCATGTTCCCTTGGAAGACCCCATGAAATCCTATAGAATATTTCAGTTTCTTTTAGCCTAGTCTCTCATTGCACATCTTAAAATGACAACCTCGGCTATTGAATTTTTGCATTCCTTTCAGAGAAAGAAAAGGATTATGCAAAAATATAATAGGAATGAAAATATTCTTCTGTAAGAGTGAAACTAAAATCCCTCATAAATATATTACAATTAGCACAGAAAGTTTTCATTTATATGCAGTGATTTGTTACTAGTTCAAGAGTAATCTCAACTGAACCTTCTTTTGACTATTGAAAAACTGACATCACAGAAATTGTCTACATTTTCGTTCACAACAAGTTTCTTATGATGCTCCCTACTTCACTTTTTTTGGGAAACAGATAAAGGGTGAAGCTGCCATTCTGGTAACCTGACCATTAGCAAAGATCCACAAATGAGAAAGTGCCGCCACAAACAACAAGTTCAGGAGGTAAATGCAATGTGGTCAATTTATTCTCTGAACACACTATTTGTTAAAATAAAGTCTCAGCACTAAGAAAGGAGCAGACACTGTGTCACAAGTGTTCATTAAGCTCCCAGAGTGACAGTTGAAATATTTGTTCTGGTTGAACACTAATCAATACACCAGCTCAAACCCTGACTCATGCAAGTTGCTCAGCAGACATCCCAAATCACAACCCACCACAGGCCCTATATTACAGGTCTTAGTTTCATTCAGGGTGCCTCGGCAAGACTACTGTGGAAGTAGGAACCAGAAATTGAGGTTCCTTCCATAATCTCCAGTTAAACCTTGATCCAGAAGCAACACAACCATTGATGATAGCAGGATTAAACTCTGGCAGGTGACCTAAACTCAAGAGATCTCATGGAAAGCAAAAATAAAAGAGAACTGGCAATGCCACTGAGAAACTTCTAAAGGACAGAAACACCAGTGCAGGCAAGGAACAGAAGATGTAATAGTAAGAAGATAATGGCCTAAAAAGAGAGAGATTAAAATGCCCTTAAATAAATCAGAGGTATTCAAACTGATGCGGCAGAATGAATTTAAACTCAGGATTCTTAAAAAGCCACTTACACAATCTCTGAATTACTGAACAGTCACCTCTCATACTTCAAGAATACAGGACGCCAAAAGACTGGAAAAGAGCAAGCAGGGTATCCAGCTCTACAGAGCAGGGAAAGCATAGCTGAGGAGTTACCAGTCAGTCAATTTGACTTCGATCCTCAGAAAAACACCAGAACAAGTAATCAAACTATTTGTAAGCACCTAGAAGATAACATGGAAATGTATAGTAGCTAGTATGGATTTGTAGACAATAAATCCCATCAAATCAATTTAATTTACTTCTGCCCCATGGGAACAGGCCTCATAGCAGACACAAAGCAGAAGTCACATTTCTTGACGCAGTGAAGTTTTTGCTGCTGTCTAAAGTGTCACTCTAACAAAACATGGTCTGAACAAAATGGTTATGAGACAGGTCCAAAAGCGGTTGGGCATGATGTGTAGAAAAAGGTATCATTTGCCCACAGTCGAAGCAAACCATCTAGGGAGACAGGAGGATTACAAAACTCTGCTGTGGATGATTCTGTTTAGTACTTTTATGAATCATCTGGCCATGAAACAGCACACTTGTTGTGCTTGCAGACTATACAGATGGTGTGCATAGGGTGACTGCAAGTATGGAAGCTCCAAACTTGAAGACATGTTGACACATTATAGCTGTGTCAAGAAAAGAGCCGAAATTCAACAGGGGATGGAAATGAGTGCAAGGCAAAGATGGACTAATTGGAGAGCCCCAGAAGAAAAGCAATGGAAGTAACAAGAGGTCCATAAAATATGTTCAGGAGAAAAAAATTTTAAAACATTGAGATCTTCAGAGAAATGAATTCTTGGGAAGGCAATTTTAAGGTTTTGAATGAGTAAAAGCTTGTCGCACACAGGGTTCTTGCACGTTAGAAAGTTCAAACAGTAACAGGTTTAACTTGCATCAAGATGGATGCACTTCAGATATTGGAGAAAAACATTTCTAATAATTAAGATACTGAAGCAGTGGGAGGGAGTCTGGGAAAGCAGGGAATCTGTAACCTCCATCACCAGCCATTTTTAATAACAGGTTAGAAAAAAACGTATTTTGCCAGAATGACATAAATATAACCAATCCTGAAGGAGGAGGGCTTCTTGAGGCTTCTTCTAGCCCTATTTTTCTAAATGCCAAATGTCCTATGTTTTAAGGCCTCGAACCAGCAGAGTATCTAAACATATAAGTAACTCCATTGACTTCAAAGCAAGTACACATGGGAGTTAAGCATACATATAAGCAATTTGCCAGATCAGTGTAGCCAAAGGAAGTCTCTTGCAGAAGTGTCTCCATTTGTTTAAACTGCCCCAGATATATATCAGCATTATATTTATAACGTGGTTTCCTGGATTTCAGGGACTGTCTATAACGGAGCACATTACAGATTTGTGCTACAGCCCTCTAAACAATTGCTCATTATAATACAGCATCTGTATTCACTGAAGCTGGATGGGGATGAGGAGAGAAAAAAAAAAAAAAGGAATGGGAGGAAAAACAAACAAGAAAAAAAGGTCCAAACAGACAAATCACATGTTAAGAATGACAGTAGCACTTTTGGGGTTTTTTCAAAACCAGGTTGCCTACAGACAGTTTCAATATGTAGGATCTATAATGTTGAGGACACTAGGTTATAAACATGTACAGAGAAGTGGAAAGCTTCTTCTAACTGTTTCCCACACCTCCTTCCATGTGTTATCACCAAATGTTTTGCTGTGTGCCAATTTTCAGCAGATATCAGTGGAACCAATATGTATTTAGCATACACTTGCTACAGATTATTAACCATTCTCCTCCTCTGTTTCTACCATAGCTCTACCATATTTTGGGGGCATGGAGGGAAGAAGCCTTGCACATCAAGTCCAAATGACATTGAGTACCATCTCACTGAAAAGGATAAATGTGGTTTTGTGCTGCTTCATTTGACCACTGCATTGGAGTTGAAATTGGCACACAGGTAACCGAAGACTGAAGGATACCTTGATATTGCAGTACCCTTAAGAACTGGTTGAATAGGGAAAATACGTTAGAGAGTGAGTCTTTCCATTGCTCTGGCTGCATAAGAGCCATTACCATTTGTCATCGATTTACACAATAAATCCTCCTATAAAGATAAGGTGCACGTATTATAAGCACTTTAAATTATATATACCTCTGTCTTTCTCAGACCTGGAAAGAAATTGGGAAACTGGAAAAGAGGAAACATAACCCCCAATTTTAAAAAAGGAAAAACTACAGGCCAGCCAGTCTCACCTCTCTGTCTGTCAAGATCACACAGCAGATTCTTCTGGAAACTGTGTGAAGGCACAAGGAAAATAAGGAGGTGATTTTTAATAGCCAACATAGCTTCACTAAGGGCAAATCATGACTGACAAATTTGGAGTCTTTCTATGATGGGGTCATGGTGTCATGGTAGATAAGGGAAGAATGACTGATGTCACCTATGTAGACTTGTGCAAGACATTTGACACTGTCCTGCATGACATCCTTATTTCTAAATTGGAGAGGTGTGGATTTGAAGGGTGGACTACTTGGTGGATAAGGAATTGGCTGGATGGTCACACCCAAAGAGTTTCAGTCAATGACTCAATGGCCAAGTGGAGACCAGTGACAAGTGGTATTCCTCATGGGTCGGTACTAGAACCGATCCTGTTCAACATCTTTGTCAGCGACATGGACAGTGGGATTGAGTGCGCCCTCTGCAAGTTTGCCAATGACACTGAGCTATGTGGTGCAGTTGACACACTGGAGGGAAGGGATGGCATCCAGTGGGACCTTGGCATGCTTGAGAGGTGGACCTGTGCAAGCCTCATGAAGTTCAACAATGTGAAGTGCAAGGCCCTACCCCTGGGTCAGGGCAATCCCAGGCACAAATACAGGCTGGGCAGAGAATGGATTGAGAGCAGATCTGTGGAGAAGGACTTGGGGTGTTGACTGATGAAAAGCCCAACATGAGCTGACAGTATGCAATTACAGCCCAGAAAGCCAACTGTGTGCTAGGCTGCATCAAAAGGAGCATGACCAACAGGTCAAGGGAGGTGATTCTCCCCCTTTACTCCACTATTGTGAGACCTTACCTGCAGTACTGCATTCAGCTCTGGGGTGCTCAACACAAGAAGGACATGGAGCTGTTGGAGAGAGTCTAGAGGAGGGCATGAAGACTGCCAGAGGGCTGGAGCACCTCTCCTGCTGAAAGGTGCTGGGGCTGAGAGAGGTAGGCTGAAAGAGGGTAGATTTCTATTAGGAAGAAATTCTTCACTATGACGGTGGTGAATCACTGGCACATGATGCCCAGAGAAGGTGTGGCGGCCCCATCCCTGGCAGTGTTCAAGGCTAGGTGGATGCGGCTTTGAGCAACCTGGTCTAGTGGAAGGTGTCCCTGCCTATGGCAGTGGGATTGGAACTAGATGGTCTTTAAGGTCCTTTCCAACCCAAACTACTCTATGATTCTATGAATTTACATCCCCTAGCAACAACACATGCCTAAGCAAACACCTGGTTAAAGACAAGGCACATCTCTGATCTCTGGAGCCCTATGCAAATCAGCTCTCTTGGATGGAAAGAGAGGTGAATTTCAGAGTATGGGATCCCATAAATACACACACACAAGTAATACCTCCAACACAGCCTTCCACAGCAGGCTGAGCTCGAGTGTTGCTATCACCACAAACACCAATGTGCTACTCCAGATTTGTAAGGGTATCACAGAGCCAAAAGCCATATCACCTAAGGCTGTGAAAGGAAAAATGTAAAATCTGGAACTGCGTCTGGAAAAAAGGTTGCTGAAATGCAGTGCTTGTGTATAGAGAAAGCCCCATAAAACCAGAAAAAATCAATGCATTTCTGAAGTTTTCTTCAGGCATAGGTCAGCACAAGTTTCCCAGGAAACCACGAATCCACACAAAGAGAGAAGAAGCTCAACTGCAAAGAACAACAAGCTGAGCCAGGCACAAATGGAGAGCAAATGAAACAGGCTGCGAGGAAAGCCCCCTGCCTGCATCCAGCTTTGCCAGGTCCTGTGGTCTCCACCAGTTCCTTCTACATGGTCTGCCAGCAGCTTTGACTTGGTTTCCCAACCCCCAGCAGGGGAAAACAAAACAAACAAGCAAGCAAGCAAAACCCCAAATCAACCTTCAACACTTCCTTTTTGGTTTTTTGGTCACGCTTATCTTTATCTGAAAATATTCCCTGTGAAACATGCAGCCCCAGGCAGAATGCCTTCTGACACACATGCCCTCCCTTTAAGAGGGCTAGCAAAGACTTGATGACAATAGCCTGCCTTGTGCTCCTGCCCTGACATAAGCATTTTTTGTTTGCTTCTAGAAATGATTAATTTCAAGGCATTTAAAGGTTCGCTATCCATTTTGGAGCTGTGTACTTTTAACATATTTTATTACTATGACTTACAGTCGAGATGCAGAAACAGAACAGCCCACAGAGCTATCATTTAAATTCACGTACTTCACATTTCACACAGCTAATACAATCTTTTGACCTACCAATCCAAATAATGTTTAAAAGCTTGAATGGCAAGAGGCTGTCTGCTCAGGGCTGCTGATACAGAAAGTGCCTGTATAAATCACAATATCACAGAAGTCACGAAAACTGTGAATTCTGGTGTCAGCTGTGAAAATATTCCATCTGGTTTCTGTCTTGTAGAAAAATGTTTAAAATCTGTCTAAGTACAGGAAGTTTATTTTTGCTTCATCAGTGCAGCAGAAGTCAGCAGTGTAAGACTGGTGAATGTGAATAGCACCTCAGAGCCCTGCTATTGCTCCAGGTGCTTGCGAGGTTTCCAAAACAACATTTCAGGTCTCATTCAGACACCCAACCTCGCTACTATTTAACTTCATGCCCTTATTACAGCCTGAGCAACCCACTAAGTGGAGCTGTAATAGTTACTCTCTTGCAAACACAACAAAAGCAATAAGGGGGCCCATAATGTAAATTAGCTGAAGCCGACTTAGCATTTTGGGGGGAGGGGAGGGACAGCAGGAATATATCTCCATCAACATGCATTTGCTTCCCTCACATTAGGTCCCTACCACTAGCAAACTATTAGTAAAGCCAGTCAATCCACATACACATCTACTTGCAGATGTAGGAGTTCAGGCAGCTAATTTCAGAAGGCTGGAGACCTAACTCTTTTTACATAGCTCTTGACAGGGACTGATTTTATGCTTTCACTTTATTTCTTTTTCATTTAGGTCATTTATCTATTTAATGGAAACTGTATAGAAAAATTATGATAAAAAATTACACAAGAGATATATTACTTTTTAAAACCCCATCACCATCATTACCCCATTCCAGCCAGTGTGACATTCAGGAAAGAGCCCAAGGCTCGTTTTATTTATACTGTGTCACTTCTCTGAGATTCCCAACATCTGGAATCTCTATGCTGTTTCAGTTAGACCTGGCATAAAAAGAGAGCAAGAAACCAACATGAGAAGGAGAAAAACAGTGCTGCAAGAGAAACTCAAAAATTCTAAGGAGAAGGCTTTTCAAAGGCATTCAGAATAGACTTAGGGCTACTCTCAAAGGAGCTGAAAAAAAGACCAGTGCCCAACAGGACTAGGCTTGCTTAACTTTTTATTTCCCTTCACCAGAACCTTCCTTTCCTTAACACCCTCAGCAAAGGCTTTAAGGATGTGGTCAAGTAGAGAGGGCATTCCACAGCTCACAGTGGTGGGGTTTGAAAGAGCCTTACAGCCCCTTCTACATCAAACACCTGCAAGGGGGCTGCTTGGGAGAACCAAAGGAACTTTTGAATGATTTGATAATTGAATGAAAAGTTGAATGACCTAGGTAAGCCTTGCTAGTCCTGGGTTCTTGTCTCATACCAACACCTTTAAAGCAAAATATAAACTCCCTATTCTTCAGTCTGAAAGGCCTCCCACAGGAAAAGCTCATTGTCACACATATTTTAATCCATGGGTAGAGGCACTGCTACTGCAGCTTGTTACAGCAATTAACTGCTGTTTCCAACCCCCCGTTATCTGACTGGCTTTTTCCACACCTTCATTCACACTAGCAGGTGTTTTCTTCTTTAGAGGCTAATTTTTGCAGAAGGAACAGACTGGATGGAGTAGGCAGGAGGCACCTATCACAGTTGCTTTTCCTTCTCAGGTGGGTCCCCTAGCGCACTTTGCATAGGTGGGAGCAACAGTAAAGAGGTCTTTAAAAGATAGCAGGGAACTGCCATGGTGATTTTAAGATGGAGTCTGCAATTGCTATTTTTGATTGTGGTAACCCAGGCATAATTATGTAATTATCCACAAAAATTTAGTCAGAGGTTTGCATATCCAAATCATTAACTTTAACAATTGACAGGCTGCTTTGATTAGTATTTTCACAGACTAGCATAGCATAAATTTGTCAGCTTTCCTATGATTAGTTGTAATTTGGAATTTGTTTATGCAAAATGTTTTTATTGCTTGTTCTGCGGGGGGGAGGGAAAAAAGGAGAGCAGAGAAGATGTTTATCCTGTCAGGAGATCCAACAGAATTACTAGGATTGCTACAAATGTATTTTTGCTGTGCTTAAATGTCAGTAACTTGGGGAACTGATGCAGCAAACGTCGGTCTGTGGTTGTTCATGGCGACAAGAACCCTGGGTTAGCACCCTTTGCCATACAGTGTAATTTATTTTTAGATCAAAATTTAAATAAATGAATTCAGAGGCACCTAGCACTTTATGTGACACCATATTTTAAGTCTATTGTTTTCCAAAACCAATACTAATGCACCATGCAATCAGTGTAAACATTTTAAAATGCTGCTTGTGTCAAATATTATAATGCCAGATCAGCCTTTTCGTTCAACATTGTAATCGATATCATAATTTAAGATGCAGTTTATTAAGCTAAGCAATAATAAATGAGTCTATCCTGCACCTGCTAGTGGATGAGCCTCTGTGTTAAGCTCTCTGAAAGGGAAATCTGAAAGCCTTCACAAAGCAAACCCTCATGCAGCAGAATTGTGTTGACATGAGGTACTGCAATGACTGAAGTACTGTGCTGTGCAGTCTGGTGATTCCCAAGTTCCCAATGGAGGTAAAGTGCCTGAAAGGTTTTCACTTTCTTACTTTGCTTCCAAACTAGAGGCCGGATGTGACAAAATGCATCTAAAATAACTTGTACACTACCTGTAGACATTTAGACTGGATTAGTGCCACTGTTTTTCAGTGGCACAGCTTTTTCTCTGGTTGGCAGGGAGTTCAGATAAGATCACAATTCTTGTCTTGCACCATCATTATGACTTCCACATTGTGAAGCACTAAGTCTTTGTATTATTATCTTCCTTTGTACAAATCATTAAGAAAATTGAGTAAACTCACTGCTTTTTGTGAAAATTCTCCCATGCAGCACCCTCCATCTGATTAGTTCATCAGCACTCACCTGACTTCCGAGAAGAGCAAGGGAAACACGCTTTAACTTCATAACCAGTGGCAGATTGTGATTTACATCTTCATCTGCCCCATGGGAGCTGAAGTTTGGTGATTGCAGTTAAAACTTGCCCACTTCCAACATGATCCACAGGGATCACTGTGATAGGCACGGCATAAATCCCAGCTTTGCAGATCCCACATGTCTAACAACTTCACCTAGTTAGGGTCCAGTTTTCTCCATCAGGAGAAGTTTGCTTCAGAGACTCCTTAACGATTGATAGGAAAGACACATTGAAGAGATTTTTTTTTTAATAATCATTCGAAGATATGTAAATAAATATCATGATCTTATTAGCAGATTATCTGAGCCCCATCATTCAACACTCTCTGCTCAGACACCTGATGCTTAGTTATAAAATCTTGCTTCCTAGGTATAGCTGACTGCTGGCATATTCACTGCATCAGCTCTCAAAAGGCTGGCTCGCTGCTTGGAATTCACAGGGAGCAGCCCTGTCTGTAGGAATTTTGGCTGCACGACTGAGTACATGAAAATCAGGGAAGCCAGAAGAAAAGAATGACGTGTTACCTGAGTTTCTTTCACCATTTGAAATCCACTGGAAGAGAAGCATCTTTGAGGCACAAGCTGTTGGCAACTGCTCTCTCTAGAGCCTATCATCAGTCCCAAGCTCATGGTCTTTTATTATTTTAATATTAATTGGTAGCTCCTGCCTAGAAACCAGTTGGGAATTGAATTGCCTGTGTGTTCCCCATGCTCCAGAGCAATTGCCTGTATATTCAATGTGCCTGCAAGCAGTTGCCAGCCTGCTCCCTGTGTTTCCTAGTAAATGCCAGTAATATGTGCACTGGTGTGTAAAACTTACAGTACTTGATTATGTCAGGAAAGAGTGCAGTGCATGCTGCTATTTTCACTTTACTGTAATACATGCACTGTGTCCCAGCCTTTGGCCTCAGTGCTGTGAGAGCAGCTTAGAGATGAGGGAGGCGAGGCATCTTTAGAGGCCTTGGATTGGCACCAGCTTATGGACAGCCCTAAGAAATGTCCTGGAATTCTTGTATCACTCAACTCCACACCTCACCTGCCATCTTGCTAATGCTGACAGCTGTGCACTGCTGTCATCCTCACAACAAGATTAACAGCTCACAGAAGGTTTGCTGTTGCGGGTTCACTTCTTCCCCTGAAGCTGAATAGGTCTCTTCCAGGTTCTACCTGGAGGGAACAGTACAGCACTGCTGCCCTATCATCTCTTTTCCCTGAGCCTGGTAAAGGCAGAAGTAGACTAGGCTGGGCAGCAAGAGCCACTTGCTCAAGGACTCTATTTCAAGTCTAGTTGTTTCTTCTGCATTAAGTGGAATGAGTTAGCGCAAGAAAGAAATGGATATAGGAAGGAAGGATAGAAAACTTGGCTCTTCTATAACGTGTTCTCCCTATCCGCAAAACCTCCAAGCAAAGGAAAGAAAGACAGCAGTGACTCACTTCCTCCAAGATTAGACCAAGAGGGAAGAAAACATTACTCTCTAAATCACCAGTCTCTGCAGAGCTCCTGTCAAAGTAAAGCTCCCATTACACACCACTCTGGACCAAGCCTACAGGCCAGACAAACCACGCAGAATCAAAAGGGTATTTCTAACAACTGTTTATCAGGAGCTGCAGTTGCTCACAGAAACCAAAGTAAAACAGACTGTGTAAATACCTGTTCAGAGGCTGACGCCGAGACAGGAGTTTCTGTGCACCAGGCACTTTCCCATCCTAAATCAGAAAAGTTCCCTAGAGCTCTTCAGTCTTTTATCTGGGTCATTGGGACACTTTTGTCTTCTTCTCACTCCCTTGCATCCTTCTCTACTTGCCACATTTTTATGTGACACTCCAACAGTTTATCCCTTTGGTGAACAAGGGAGGAGCTATGAATGTCATTTCCCTGAACCTCTGTAAGGCCTTTGATACAGTCCCCCACAATACCCTTCTCTCTAAACTGGAGAGGTATGGATTTGATGAATGAACTATTCGATGGATCAGGAATTGGCTGGATGATCACATCCAGAGAATAGTGGTCAATGACTTGATGTCTGGATGGAGACTGGTGATAAGTGGTGTCCTTTCAGGGTCTGGTTTGAGTCCAATACTGAGCTGTGTCACGCAGCTGACACAGTAGAGGGACCTGGACAAGTTCGAGAGGTGGTCCCATGTGAACCTCATGAGGTTCAACAAGGCTAAGTGCAAGGCCCGGCACCTGGGTCAGGGCAATCTCTGGTGTCAACACAGGCTGGGGGATGAAGGGACTAGGAGGAGCTCTGCTGAGAAGGACTTGGGGATACTGCTGGATGAGAAACTCAACATGAGCTGGCTTCAATGTGTGCTCACAGCCCAGAAAGCCAACTGTATGCTGGGGTGCACCACAAGAAGCGTCGAGGGAAGTGACTGTGCCCCTATAATCTGGTGAGGCCCCACCTGGAGTACTGTGTCCAGCTCTGGAGTACTGGAAAGATATGGTGTCCTGCAACAGAACATGGGGTAATGGTTTTAAACTCAGAGAGGGTAGATTCAGAATAGACATATGGAAATGTATTATGATATGGGTGGTGAAACACTGGAACAGGTTGCCCATAGAGACTGGAGATGCCCCATCCCTGGAATCATTTAAGGTCAGGCTGGATGGGGCTTTGTGCAACCTGATCTAATTCAAGATGTCCCTACTCATCACATGGGGGTTGAACCTTTAAAGGTCCCTTCCAACCCAAACATTCTGTGATTGACTTTTTCACCTCCAGTTCAGTTGTCTCCTGACCTAAGTTCCCATGCCATTAGCATCTCCATAATGCAAACATTCTTTGACCTGATGATGAACCCCACCCTGCCTGGCCCCATTCAGTTTAGGAGCTGCCTGTTTTGAACCCACTTCCACCCTTCTAATGTCCAGAGCTTCCCTGCTTTAGTGTACTCTGAAGGCCTAAGCAGCAGCAGTTCTCTGCAAGAGTCTTTTTCCCTCAAGGGCTAACCCCAAGACGCTGTTTGTATTCGCCTTTATCAAGCAACTCCAATGGGCTACCTATATTTTAAAACAAAGGTACTGTTGTAAAGAGATATCCTGATCAGATAGTAAATCTTAATTTTTAATGTAATCTGAACCTTTTGGAGCCATTCATTACCTGGTACTTCCAGTGCAAGTCCAAACGCTCCCTCTTGAAACAGTTGGCCCCAGTGGGCTTGCGTTACATTCAACAGTGTATTAAAGTGGTAGTTCTTCATTCTGTATTGAATTACACAGAAGTCTCCTGAATAGGATGGCATGGGTTATATGAATTACGGCTAATTTGCCTCCCAGACTCCTTCCCTTTACAGAGTGGGGAGCTACTTCATCCTGCTTTGCAGAGCATGCTACCTCACTGCCTTCATCAAGATGAGGCTCCTTTCATTTCCTGCTGCTTCATCCCCCTTTGTTCACAGAAGAGCATCTGGCATCTCTAGGTATGCTGCTGTAATGTTCCTGCTTCTCCTCCTTGTGACATGAGTACACGGCTTGCTGAGAAGAGGGATGGTGCAAAACCAGATTTACTCTCCTTCACCCATCTGCTTACCCAAGCAAAGACTAAGACCGTCTCCCTGGTTAGGCTTAATTTTAGCATGACTAAGACAACCGCTGTAATAAATTACAAGCTTCCTCTTCATTTTTGGTGGTGTAGTGCACATGAAAATAATTCAAATTTAGTACCCTTTCTTAGCTGTCCTTTTTAAAGGAAAACATTTATTAACTTACTCCCATTTCCTCCTGCTCAACGCCCAAATTCCTGTTCAATTACACTGCAGCAGAGTTAAAAAAGTAAAGCAAGGCACCTTCCCAAGAGGTTCTGAGATGGACTGGTACAGTACAAAACATCATTCTGGCAGTAATGCTGTTCAGTAGCCGTCTAATGAGTTTCCATCAGTGGGAGTGCTTAGATGTATATGAAGGAGAATCTGACCTCTAAAAAGAGGCATATACAAATATCTGTGTGAAACACACACTGCATCCTACGAGCAGAAAAGGTAGACTAAACTCTGAACCACTGGCATGTCAGAGCTGGAGCTCTCAGACAGCAAAGGAGTTAACTTCACATTGCCAGCCAAGCTGCTCTCAAATGAAGTAACACTGAGCTTTGAATCCTTCCTTCTAAGAACCATGGCTGAAAATCTCCCATTTTTAACACACTGACAGAACTCTCTCCTCTTTTCTCTTCCAGACACTTGAGAGGAATTGTGTTTTCTCTTCCATTAAATTTGGGAAAACAGGGATATGTTTTTTCTTGCAAGCAGAAAAAATGAGGGCTGTTAAGACACCCAAGTCCGATCATCTTCACTGCACTAGCAGGGCAGGGTTTTGTTGGGTGGCTGCAGTAACAGTGTATAAAAAACACATCAAAAGGAGCCATTTAAACCCATGTAAATCATGTTCACTGACGTATAACCGCATCCATCACTCCTAAATGATATGCCAATCCAGAAAGTGGGGCACCAGATTCTTCCATCATGCTCGAAATGAATACTAACTTACCCTCTTGGCATCTTCAGGGAGTTACATGCCTCTCAGTTTAACACAGGTCATAGAATGTGACTCCTCGGTATTAAGCAGAACCCACTACAGGACCGTGGTGGCGGCATTGGCAATGTTGTTCAAATGTTCCTCGCTTGACAGTGCCCTTCATTTATAGTTAACGATAATGTGACAGCCTATTCTCCTGGCGTACCACCTAACCACATGCAAAATTCTGCATGTGCCTCAGACTGGAATCCTATTTTTATCAGAATAGACATGTGCACTGAGGCTTTAACCGACAGCTGAGACAGGGTTTTAACGTGAGATTTTCAAACCTGTCTCAGGTATTTAGAAGCACAAATTGCAGTGAAAGACTAATTGAACTGTGCTTCTAAATCCCCCAGGTGCTACTGAAAATCTCTTCCTTAATAACTTAGAATCTCCTAAAGAATAAACCTCATCGAACTTAGATGGGTATGCAGATCCTAAGGTTAAGATTTTGAAAAACACTCTGTACTGGCTTAACTGCCATTGACTTCAGTGGGAACAGAATTAAGCTGACATTGAGCCTTTCTGAAAACTCCCCTCCAGGTGTGTTTTCTGTATTTGAACTTGAATAATTTGTTAACTGCCGAGATTGCTTTTTGATTTATCAGTATGAGGAATTTTACAGTTTCACCCCTTAATTTTTGATGAAATGAAAACTCAAAAAACTGCAGTGCACTGTCACAAAACCACAAAACCTCCTAAATCTACAGAAGGAATGATGTTTATTTTTTCTGTGTTTACTATTATTATTATTTGTACTTCAGCAGCAACACAGGAACTGAAAGCACACACATTATTGTGGGTGGTGCTGTGCACAGTCTGTTAAAATATTTGTACAATACACAGGCAAGTTGTCTAACTTAATACTAATAGTCAGAGTCTAGAGTAACCCAAGAATCGTAATGAATATCCCCAGCAGGTATAATTATACAGCAGCATTTCAGTTACTACTTCACCTCCTTGCAGACATTTTCAAGAGACAGGGATTTCCTTCAGCTCCTCTTAGTTTACTTTTAGTTTACTTTTAAAATTAGCCCAACTTACAAGAATGAGGAAAGGTACTTTTTAATGGTGCGCCCCTTACTACAGCTTTGCCCAAAGGTGCATAAACCACAAAGTTTTAGGGGTACAAACTGTATTCACTTTCAATTCAAAAAGCACATTAGGGCTCAAACTTTGATTCCAGAATACAGGTTTTAATAATATGAATAAAAGGAAGTAGTAGGGAGCCCTCTATTTTGCAACAGAATCACTAAGGACAGACTCTCCATGCCCTGGATTCCTTGTGAGAAAAAATAGCTGTGCTAATACTGCTTACAAACAGCACGATAACCACTTCTTTGTTCCCACCAAAGCTACAACAGCAGAATCCTGTAAGAGAAGTCATCTGATATGTCAGCTCATTAAATTAGACAGAATGGGTGAATGGGGAAGAGGAATATATCATTGCAAATGTATGTTAATTAACAAATGCTATAAGAAAGGCATTTAAATGTATTAAAATGAATATTAATGAGATGAAAACACCCAATTATTGTGCACCTAATGGTATTATCCAGAGCATCCAACAGAAAATGTCTAATTGTCACGCATCTAAGGCAACAGTGCAAGCCTTCAGAAAGATTCAGTGTACATATAGATCATATTATCACTTTACTTACAGATGTTGCAAAATATCTGCACTGAAACTTGAATTTTGAAGGATTTTTTAAGTTTTATAAAAAAATTTTAGATTTCACCAATTCCTTATATCACTGTTGCACTTCAAAATGGCATGTTTCTTCTTAGTGCTTCTGAAACATTACACTGAAGTGCCAAAGTGCTTCCACATTTCAGCATGCACATCTCCATTTTGCAGAACATCATCACAAATGCTGGGCTGCAAAGCAGCCTGTAATGAAGTCGTGAGTATCTTACATGAACTTGCATGAAACAAAACTCAGTCTGCATGAAATTCCTTCCAGTGCAGTGGGCTGCCAAAGGAGAATCCTGAGTTAAAAATAGTATGGATTTCTGGAATTAAGGACTTCTTCATAATACATATGCATCAGGAAGCTGAAATAAAATTGTATGGGCCACTTGAATTTTATTATTTCCTAGTTACTCAGTGGTTGGCTTTATAACCTTAATGTTCTTTTAACATAAGTTTTTCAGGGTGTTTTGGTTTGTTTTTTTCCAAATGTAATTGCAGATAAAGAGCCAATCTCTTGTCCCCAGCTGGAAGGACAGGGAAAGTTTCACTTTATAGAGAAATTCCACAGTGTCCCAGCTATCCACATATTCCCTGTCTGAGGCTCATGGGTATATGTCGTGGACACATTCAGAGAAGGATGTATTTTAATGACTGCTCTCTGCATGGCATTTGCAGTCCCAACAAGACTAATGTCATTCACACATACAATCAATGAAGTCTTAATCCTACTGTCGAAGCAACTAATGAAAATACAGCACCTTAACTTAGGATCAGAGCCAGAATTGATTCCAGAAAAACAGCTCTCTCCTCCCTCAAAATGGAGTTATTAATACATATAAGCAACAATGTGACAAGCACTTTAGCCATACCTTGATATATATATACTGCCATTCAAAATGCATTACAATTCGTCATATTTTATAAAAACTATATCTTCTCCATACTTTTAATTTTCTTATGAGACTGTTGTATGGAACTGTAAGAAAAATATTAATGAAATGGAGACACGATTCTGGTGGATTTACCTTAGCCACTAAGCTTTTTATCCTCTCAAAGAAAGAAATTAAGTTAGTTTGTATGACTGACTTTTAATAAGTCCATGCTGCCATCTATTTACCACCCGTACTGCTGTAGTTGCTTCCAAACTGATTGTTTTACTAATAACTCCAACAGTGTGCTTGGTACTGAATCAAAATTAAATGCACCAGTTTGAAATCACCAGATTTCCTCCTGTTCCAACTTGCAGGTAACAGCTGTTCACATCAACAAACTGAACAACTCAAGTAACTGCAGCAGTGTATTTTACATTACCGCATGTGTAAAGGTTCTCAGAGGGACTTCCCACCCCCATACATACAAACTATCGAAGACCTTTGCCACAGAAGTTAGCAGAGGGCAGAACCAATCTGTCAGCAGTATTTTGCACTGCCTGGGATACCGCTGGAATGTCTAACAGAAAAAGAGAGTTTCTCAGCAGTTCCACATCCTTGAGTTAGGGTCACTAACATAGAGTACAGTCATGGGTTAGTGTCATGGTTAAGCTATATAGGGGAGTCACATTAGCATCTGATGTGTGGTATTAACTCAAGTTTTTGCCTATATTATCCAACTGTGCAGACAACTTCAGTAAAGGGCATCAATGCGATTCAGTTAAGCCAGTTCAAGTTAAAAGTAAGAATAATAGCGTATTTGCTTGCAAATAGCCACACTTCTCATTATTTTTCTCTCATGTCTGTTTGAATCTATAGCAATAATTTGTATCAATATGAGATGGCACATTTCTTACATGTGACTTCTTTGCAAACAACTAGAATTAACTCTGCTCCTTAAAAAACCCAAGAACAAGTCCTTGCATATACTGGACTGTAAAATCTGTATACTATATGGTATACAGAGACACTTGCCCCCAAAAATATAAACACCACCAACTCTGCCAAAACTAAAATTTTGGGTGCAGGAAAATTATCTATTTCAGACACAGTGCTGCATGGTGGTTAGCACCTCAACCTGAATGGAAGCCAGTCATCAGCTGTGGTAACCGAGATTTTACAGAAGACACTTGGTCCATCATTACCCCAAAGAAAGCAGAAAAACATAACACATCCTCTATAGAAAAATATCATGTAAATTTAATCTGATAAAACCAGAAATCAATTTGTATATGCCCAATTCACACCAAAAAAAATTAACCCCTTTGCAGAAGGTTTACACAGTCAATGTCAAACTACTGTGCAGAAGGGCTGAAGATATTGATAGCCAGTAATGTGAACGAGATTGTAGTTAATTGTTAACATCTCCTGGGCTACACTTCTTACGTCCCTGCATGGATAATGAATAAAATTATTTACCTTATTCAAGTAATGGGAGCTGTGCATTTTGATATCCACATACACTGTAACTCAGACCTCCTCTGAGACCCCTACCTGTAATTAGGAACAGATGTTGGATCTTGTTCCTGAATTGATAAAAACAAATTTCAGCCCTCCTATGATATATGGCTTAGTAGCACAGCTAATGGAAGACTACCTCTACAGAAGGACTCCTTGCAGACCTAATCAGCTTCCCTCTGCATAAAAGCCCTACTACTCTAGATGTTTCTTAATGCTTGATTTGGGATACTCACTAAAGCATTCACGGGTGACCCAGCAAGTGCATAGCAAGAAAGTGACAAGCAGTATTTATATGGCTTCACCTCTGATGAAGAAAACCACAGATCTTACCATTCAAAACCATGGGAATTATCTAACACATACAGACTTCTCCATGGTGGAGTCATTTAAAATTAAGTATACACAACATTATGTGCCTTCAGCAACAATTTTCACAGCTCAGCACATGCAGTGGGGCAACATTCTTCAAATTATTTAAT
The DNA here is from genome assembly GCA_025447955.1 of Psilopsiagon aurifrons. Classification (NCBI taxonomy): domain Eukaryota; kingdom Metazoa; phylum Chordata; class Aves; order Psittaciformes; family Psittacidae; genus Psilopsiagon; species Psilopsiagon aurifrons. Next base: position 14,514 of record JAOEHY010030202.1, on the reverse strand, counting down.
GGGGAAACTCAAGGTAACATCCAATATAACATACTTATTTTATTCTCCAAACATCACACTACTGAATGAAAACATGTCTACCACAAACATTTCATGAACTGAAGGTAGTCACATTCCTCTCTTTTTATCAGCTGTCTGAAATAACCCAAGGGTTATTTCAGGGAATAGGTACCTGACCATTTTCTTGCTCTTGCACATACATGCCAATACCAAAGCCCAGCAGAGAGGAATGAATGCTCTAAAGGGAATCTGCCATTTAACGATACTGCAGGCTGACCCTTCTCCAGTCAGATGCATCACTTGGACTCACTCATATGTCGTAGGCCCACTGGATACCCTGACAGCAACAGGAAGGCACTGAAGATCTATGGCAGGCCCAACCCACTCACACCACTAAGCCTGAAGAGGTTCAGAGGAGCTGCCGTGATCATTTCAGCAAGACAAGTAAAGCTGCCTTCTTTCAGGACCCTTCCCCGACCACTAAATGCCCTGCATTTGATTTACCCTGATTCAGCACAGCTTATAATTCCCACTGGCTCCTAGCACAAGTGATGAAAATTATGCCTTGTGAAAAGCCAGAAGAGCTGCAACCCCCTCAGGCCTGTAGAAAAGAGACAGAAATTTGTATTTACTGAGGTCATCTCAGTACAAGAAAGTTTCAGTGGTTTCATTTAAATCTGACTGAAACAATTCAAGTTAAACTGATGTGAACGCCTTCATACGTCTTTATTTAAAGATGTTAAATGGGGGTTTACTTGATTTCAAACCTAATTCAAATCTAAAAGAAGCAATCAGATGAAATAAGACTGTCCAAGCCACATTTTGCATTGGTTTAACTAAGCAGGTTTACCAGCAATCTTAGTACAACTCCCTCAAGTATACAAGGTCTGAAAATACATTCACTTCCTAGCTCTACCCTGCTTCATGTCAGGAGAATTTGCAGCTGGAATGGGCTCAGGGGAACCTCAATACCTAGAAATAAAAGAATTGTGTGGAGGAGGAGGGGCGAATCATAGCTTCTGTGCTCATGGGTCCTCTGTGGACATTCCTAAATTAGGGTAATTAATATAGGGGAATGTGTCTGTGCTCCTCAGTAGTTTATAAATGTTACAGAAAGCGGAATGTTTTATAAGTCCCCTGGTAGGTTTTAAATGTTAATAAATGATGTGCAAGGAGGCATTTTACATCTCTCCATTTAACAATGAGCTGACAGCTGCAATTATAGGCCAGTCTCTGACTCCAGCAATCCTTCCAGGAACCTGAGAAGTAAAGGGAGTAACTTTCTTCCAGAATAACGAATTGCACTAGGACGCTGGCTCAGCATTTCAACATCCAGAGTCAGAACCAAGGTGCGACATTTCTAACACTCTGGGAACCCCCTCTCACTGCAGTATTCATATGACAACCACTGGTACCTCGTTACCTTTTCACCAGAAACTCACTGCTACTCTTCCTGTGGTGGCAAGAGCTCTTCATCTTACAGGTAGAGGAGAGTGAATGGAGCAACCAGCCAGGCAATTGCTTGCTCTGTTGCTCCTCAGACATGGACTAGAAAAAAGAACTGGACTGTACCTGGCACAGGTACAGCAGAAGTAGACAGCGGTATTACTTTCACTCTTGTTTTAATAAAAAATCTATTATCACTGAATCATTGCAGCATCTAAAGGGAGAAAAGTGACTGCTCAGCAATGTATGCCTCAGCAGAAAGCTCCACTAGTTTTTAGTAAGCCCTAGTTACTACCCTTCGCTTCAGCTCTCCCCAATCTTCCCCAGTAGAACAGAGCCTCTGTAAAGTTTAAGGAGGCTTGAAGCAGTATTTTAGCTAGGTATGTTTCAAGTTGCAACCTTCCTTTCAAAGGCACAGCAGAGGGCTTTGTGCCAAGGCCCTAAATCTGCTTGTAACACTGTATGTCTGCACGCCTGTGTATTTTCACCTTCTCCTTTCTCTTATCTGAAAATAACCTTTGGTCTTGATCCTAAGCTGGCTGTGCTCACTGTTGTTAGTATGGACATTCATTAGTCCTGTTAACCACTGAGGTACTGCCTAAGGCAGGACACAGCTGTTTTGAGGCATTTTAGTCCATGCTGTATGCATTGTTTCACTCCATAGGAACTGCACCCCGCTGATGACAAAAGGCACCTCAAGATACTAAAGGAAACCAAGCAGAACTGTGAGTAACACCTTGCATTTTCACCACATCATCCTAAAGGCAGGGCAATGGGGCTTACAATTCTATTAAAATCCCACAAGGTAGTATTTTTGCCACTGACAAATCTCTTGCTTCCTTTTATTTTAAAAGGGCAGAAGCCTACAGCTTAATATAGCTGATTTATTAGAAAAAAACCCACATTTTTATTATTTCTCACCTTTTTATTTTTTAACATGAAGGGTGGTAAAGCAGTTGATTTCTTTCCTCCTCCAGTATCTGGTGTTGGACAACACTGGTGACAAAAGGAGATGTTCAACTATTAGAATTATAGTTTTCTTTCATTTAGTAGTTCCACAACTGCACCTCAGCAAAGCTTAAAAGAAATTTCAGGTGGCAAGAGCAAAGTTTTGTTTCAGATTTGCAACAGAATTAGTTTAACATTTTCAGTGCATTCATGCTGCATCCAATTACAGCCAAACGCCATTTGACATCTTTCACTTACATATTCTTTCTGTTTCACACACAGATTTCTCAACTGTGTCTTAGAAATGGGTCTCGTTTACTCCTGTTAAAGTCTAGGCCTTAGTACAGAATTTCTGGGACTAAGTTACAGCTTTTCTTCAACTCCTGTCTGCATTTGGTTATGCATTTCTTCTGGTTTGCATTAACACGTATATAAATGGCTATGACCATCCTTTCATTCTTCAGAACTTTACTGTTACTGATTATGGCCAGGTTTCCAGAGCTTTTGAACAACAGGGCCCCCTTGTTAATACACAGCTTGTCTTTGACATCATGTTCAACTCGTTCTCAATGGCATATGTCAAACACATTCATATTAAGCAAAATAATATTGCTGTGGCTACTTCAGCCATTATTCACAATGAAGCATGACAGTAGGTTATTATATTTGTCTACCTGGCTAAAATAATTGCCTGTTAATTAAATTTAGCTAATAAAATGGGAGTAGAAGCAGCACTACCATATGGCTAGTCATGTCTTTATGGAACAATGGCTATAGGTACTGAAATTTGGCTTGAGAGCTGACAGCCACAAGCATGTGGTAAAAGACTTCTGATGGGAGACACCAGAGCTTGGGAACAGCCAGATACTGGAAGATGTGGCACCAGGAAGGATGTCTGCCTGATCCTGGCACTCTCCAAAGCCAAATCCCACAGGCGCTGGGAGTTACCCCTTTGCAGGACCCCTCACTCAGCCCAGCCTCTGAGAAGAGGCACTTACAGTCCCTGCTACTTTCATACCTCTAATTCAGGGGGACTGAGGGGAGGACCAGACAATATTATACACACTTCCCTGGAAAACTGCCAATGCTTGCAGCTAGGAGATGAGGCAATATGGTAAGGAAGGCCAAGAGCAGTTCAAAAGAGAGAGCTAGATCTTCCTAGCCCTTGTTACCATGCAGACCCATCTCACCAGCTGCTGTTCTACTGTCAGCTACAGCCAATATTCAAGACCAAATAACAGAGATTACACATCCCTTCTTCCGTTGCAATCTATTTTTTATGTTCAGCACTTCAGTGACATTCACAGGATACATCCTAAGTGTCCCACACCTGCACAATCAAATTAAAGTCATTCAGCAATGGCTCATCTGCTAAAATGTATAAACACTGTACCTGTCTTGTAGCTGAAAGGATGGCATTTTTCCACAGGGAAAGGTTGTTTTGCCACAGACTTGACTGACTTGGCAATTCCTCTGTTTAGCAATATTCCACATTTCTTTCACATTTACAAAATACAGTAGTAATGCTTACCACCTTATGGGGTCCTGTGAGGCATAATTCATTAGTCCTTCGGAAGCACTCAGAGATCCTCAAAAGAATGCAATCTGGTAATAAAATTATCGTTAGTACATGTGGAGAATTTACTATATTTGTCTCCAATTTGTCTCCATTACACAAATGATGGTTTTGGCGTCTGGAGTATGCTCCTGTATGTGTACATGAGAGCAAAATTTCATCACATTTTGGTATAGTGCAGTCATACCAGGAATCACATTACCCTTACCAGTATTTCTGCTTTTATACTCTTTTCTCTAAAACAATATCCAAGATTTTAATTTAAAAACAGAAGCCTCTCTAGGCAATGTAAGTTTGTAGAGTTGTCAAACCGATAAAGATCAGATGATCCCATGATATGAAAGACATAACAAGCGAATTTATATATTTACAAAGCAGTATCAGTGCTAAACACCTATTAAAGGTGATCTAAACTGTTGCTTGATGTAACTGGTTTTTTCCATTGGCTACCAAGAGAACCCACAGCAACTAAGATCACTAGACACATCATTTATATATCTAATGAGGTATGTGGAGTCCCCAGGTGCAACAGAAATTACAGATTCAAACCTACTCCAAAATACATAGTATTTTCAGACAAGCTGAATGCCGCCATGGAAATGTATTTCCAAACTTTGCTTACCCTTAAAGGTGAGCCCATTTCAATTCAGGAGCTCTGAGCTGGATTTCCAAATCTGACATGAGACTCCATTATGGCCCCAAGCCAAAACAAGATAAGGGATTTTCTGGCATCCAAACCACAGGTTGTGAGTCGGCATCACCTGGAAGCAGCTGCCAATCCTATCTGCAGCTTTGAAAAACTTTTAGTCTCTCTCTGCCCTGGTAAAATGGGGGTAATGGTAATGTTTTTTCTCCTTTTCCTGTTTGTTATCTGCTTAGTCTGTGAATTCTTGTGGATTGTGTCTGTTTCTCCTATCTGTAGAGGATGTGTAAAGGATGCTTAATACACTGGTCCACCCATCCTACCCCGTTTAGGACTAAGAGAAAACAAGCACAGTAAGGACACCTCAACTGTGGCAACTGTGTATCTACATGCTGCTGACACAGAGAGAGAAAAGCAGTCCACTTCCACTCTGCAAGCATACAGTCTAAAGGGCTGGTCTTTGCTGAACGGGCTTGCAAGCTTAAAAAATGCCCTGGGCCTCCATGTTTCTTGTCCCTCAGTAATTTCAATACATATATTCTCTACAAGGATACTGGGGGGTGTGGGGGGGTGTGTGTAATTAACACCTACTGCTTCACAATTTTTGCCAGAAACTTGACTTAAACCAGGGTTTTTGCTAAGAATTGTGTTCTATTTTTTACTGCATGCTTTATGCATTTCTAGACCTCACCTAGATTAGAAGTAGATAAGCCAAAGCAAACACACATGTGCACACACACACAGAGTGCTAGGCGCATTTTTCAGAGAGAGAGAGAGTTTGCTTTCCCAGTCTTTCTGCATCTGTAAGCAGGAAGACTTGAAAACCTCGCAAAAGAAAGTCTGTTCCCATGAGAATTCCTGCCTCACTCTGCAGATTCAAAAAGCAATCTCTGGCTACTGTGCATGGGAATCCCAGTATTTTAGCATGGTTCTCGTATCAGCGTCATTAGAAACACCGATTTAATTGTCACCTTGTCCCCTACACTGCCAAATGCAGTCAGAATGTCAAATCCTTATCAATGTGAGCTGTTGACATGGAAACAGATCTGCTGAAATGGAAGCAATAAGAAAAAATGTGTTACTCCTCCAAAGTTACACTCAGAAGTGGTAAATCTGTCTGTGCTACAACAGATATACTTGGTAAACTACACAGAAGAAATAAACAACTATCTGGGGTGACAGTCATTTTAGTTGTTTACATCACAGACTGCATTTAGAAAATCTCTAGTGTTACTATGGTAACTGCTTTTGCTTAAATGTAGTTGTGGACACACTTTAGGTATGATCTAAATTAGCTGAAGATGGAGGAACAAAACTGGAGGAGTCACTGGCTGCTTCCTATCAGGCCATCCTATCTGCCGCACGCACTGGAAGGGTACAGGCAGAGCGCTATGTAGCAGAGACACCTTGGCTCATTCCAGTCTACACTCTGAGAGAGAGCCTGAAGCAGCCAACAGACTGCACCAGATAGGCTTTAAAGATAACAGACATAGAGCTGCTCATCATCCCCACACACATCATAGTGTGCCCCAGTGTTGCTCATTCTCTCCCTCAGGTCCCCAGATAATTAGTGGGAAGAGGTTCAGGAAAGGAAAGGAGCCTGCAAGAGGTCCGCTCTGTACCTCTGGCAAAATTTATGGCTTTCCTCTTTGGGGTCTCTCCCAGGGAAGAGAGCAGAGCTGCAGAAAGTCAAGTCTTGTAGCACAAGCCTTATGCCAAAAATCTGCGACTTGGAATGGACACTGCCTCATGATTAACTTCACACAGCTAAGAAACAGCCCTAAAAGAGGCAACACAGACCTTTGACCAGCACTGCATTTCCACTAGAAAGATTAAATCTCTGTGTGGCTGAAGCTCCTTTCATAGTCACAGGGAACAAGGCCAGAGGGGCCACTGTGATCTGCTGTTCTTAATAGGGATTAAAGGAACCTACGGTCTCCCGCACACCTGCCTCTAACCTGAAAGCAGACGATGGTGAGATGGAGATCACTGAGCAGAAAATGGAGGGAGAGGTTCCTCTGCCCTCTTGCCAGGTGCCAGGGCAAGGGGCAACAGAAGGAACAGGCACATTTAAACCAACTTCTCTAAACAGGATCAGGGAGGCATGTGGAGCCGGAAACTGTTCAAAGCCTGTGGCTCCTGGCAGTACTGTCAGGCAGTCCAGTTCTGAACTCACTAGGGCAACCTGCCCTCCCCCCACTGCTTCAACTGTGATAAGACATCAAGGCATGCAGATTTTTTTCTGCTCTTCCCTCTTCCGCTTTTCACATTTCTGCATGATTACATTAGATAATGATACATACCTCCCAAAAGCTTGTGCATCAATTAACAAGGGAAGGAAGGACACACATGATTAATTACACACTGGCCTGTGAAACACGGACATGGGATATGGCATAATGTTCTAAAAATAGCAGGCAGGCTGCCTTGTTTAGGTCAAGTTTTATTCAAATTCCCATAACAAAGCATCTGATATTAAACAAGGAAGCGGAAGACACACCACTGTTTAGCCTCAACGGGTGTTTCAGACAGATCTGCTATAACTTAATCTGCACAGCAAAATGCAAAGCCAAGGAATACAAGTTTACGTGAGCACGAGACAAAATATCACTTTAAATTTATACAGCATTTATCAACCCAAAGGATCCCAAACTACTCTACAACCCATACAGTAACTGAAATGTTTCCATCTGCATTGTTATCTTACATGTCTTACTCCATCTGTGTTGTTATCTTAGCATTTGTATTTTGGTGAGATTCAACAGGTTTTGGGTTAGATGCTGGGCCAAACTGCAGATACTGCTCCGTGCAGTCAGAGATGAGGAGACAGTTTGCTGGCTGCCATGGCTGTTCACAGATCCAGTTGTACTGAGGAAATTCTGCTTTTCTCAAATAAGGATAAGGGAACAGAACTGGATGAGAAAAGGACCTGCAGTGCATGTCTCAAGGCACAACTGTACCATATCAGCCTTGGCTAGTGAGCAGGATGGCATAATACTTCTAGATCATTAAGGCATGGATATTGGAAGCATACATACTTTTGGGATGAGTGACGGCCTCTCTCTGAACCTGCATGTAGGCTAAGCAGAATAGATGAACGAAGGACACAGAAAACCATCTTGCTGATACCTGATTTTCAAATAGGGAGCAGTAATTTGCAGGTCATGCAGGAATGTTGTGGAACAGAAAGAAAACCTCAGCTGCCCCCAGCAGAAATCAAAAGACCTTTTCACAAACAAACCCACCAACCTTCTTCTTCCTCCAGGGTGGATTGTGGCTGCCATAAAATACAATGCAGAGGGAAAAATGAAAAAAAAAAAAAAAAATGTAATAGTGTAATTATTAGCGCAAACTCATAGTCCTTTGAAACACGCCCCATGGGAAACTCGGCTTCCAGTTAGAACAAAAAAGATCCTCACTTTTGAAGCTTCATCTGAAAACATAAATTATGATCTTATCCTATACTGATGACAATAAAGGCAATAATCTTCTATATATACCTCTATGTCCAATGTTAGAAACCAAAGGTACTGTTTTTAATGTCTGTAATACATCTGAGGAGCAGATGATCCCCTGAAAGCCAGTCTTTTGATCCTATATAAATTGGATGCTTTTGAGAATGTCACCCAGAATTCTCATGTCAGTCCTAGGAAAACATAATCCAAACCAGAGGATAATTTTGATTTTTCTCCTGACTCAGCAGATGAGGAGATAATTAGATATGGAAAATGAGTGTTCTTGAGGGTAAATATACCTTCTGTAATCCTACTGCCAACTGAATTAAGGTTTGTCTGCTGCAGTAAGGCACGTGTAAACTCAGCTCGAGGAAAGCTAAGACCTGTCAGATTTCAGAAGTCACTGGTGGTCCTTCCTATGTTACAATTCAGTATTTTAGAGAAAAGAAACCAATGGAGAGAGGAGTGAAACAGAAGAGAGAGAGGAAAGAAGGAAAAGTATTTCTTGTCTCTGTCACTGGTTATAAGCAATGGCAGTAAGAATCCAGCAACAGCAAAAGAAACTGAAGCGGGTGGATTGCCTATTCTTTTCTTCAATCAAATCCAAATGATTCCCTCTTACTGACTAGTAATGTGAAGCAGCTTATTTTTTCAAGTGCTCTTCAGCCTAACCATGACTTCCACCTCTGCAACTGGAAGAATCCTATACGTCAAGTAAGCAAAGACAGGCTATCCTCCTGCAGTGATAGCTCAACACGGACTGAAAGTCTCATTTGTCAGAGGAAACAATTGTTGGGTTTCTTTTTAAATTAACCCAGAAGAAGAAAAAGGTATTTGTCCAGACCCAGGTGCTTTTTCATTCCTCCAGCAGCTGCTAGTTTGAGAGAATTTTAAAAGGTTGCCCTTTATGAAATGAATTGGTAATCACGGCCCTTTGCCTCACACACTGTAAACGGAATGATTCAGGGGACTAGTAATAGGATAAAGCCTTTCACCTCACAGGCTGTGGTTCAAATGCAGAATAATTCTTAACTTCATAAAGACCATCGCTACATGATGGACATTTGATTGTTATCATACAATGAATCAGGTGTTTTTCCTTGTGGAAAACTATTCATGCCACAGACAATATACTAATTATTGTCAGTAATTAGCAGCACTCTTGGTAGTGGCAGTAGAGGCACCTGTAGAAAATTACCCATATGTTCATCCCTTGGAGGTTGTCATTTCAAAGCAAGGGGTCAAGCCCTTCAGACAGTCATTCTGGCGATTCCTGTAGCTCCTACCCGCTCTGGGTATGCTTTGCAGATAAGCAGAGTTCAGCCTCCAGAGCTGTCAATCTACCACTTTTATTACCAGTAAATTACTTTTATTTCAAATGCTGGAGGCAACTTTGAATGCCGTGTCTAATTAGACTGTAATTGTTAGGAGATCAGAGAACTGTGGCAGATTTCGGTGGAGACTTTGGTGGCTTATAATATTTGTTCAAATAGGTTGCACAAGCACAAAACTCACAGCTGCTTGAAACAGTGAGCATTTTCTTAGTATACTACCAACCATCTAACACAGGCAGGAGAAACTTCAGATTTTCCACATGGAAACTGAGCGATCTGCAAGCACCATCCATATGAGCTCAGATCTTCACTGGTCAGGCAGTTTTCATGAGCCCAAGATGTTTTGGTGCAAACAGCAGAAGGCAAGTTTAATTAGGAACAAATATTTTTGTACAAACAGAACAAAGTACACTTGATCTAAGCAAGAACCAATAGCAAGAAAGAAGTATATATGTCACCATGTTTTCAGAAAAATAAAAACCCACACACTAAAAAGAAATTAAATTTCAAACATACATAGGGGTAAATCCTACCATTTAGCACTAGAAGCCTTATCTTTCCCTTGGGGAAAAACTCTTATGTACAGTCCAGGAACTCCATGCCCTGTTGCTGAATACCATTTTTCCTCTGCCCTCCTTTGGGAAAGCGTAGACCCTCACACTTCAACACCCTCTAATATAACACAGTCCAGAGATCTGCAGGGAAATCCTGAATATCTGAGAGTGAACATTTAAAGACCAGGGAGCTTCTGAGAGGAGACCCCATACTTCCATGTAATCTCTGGAGGTCTCCCTGTCATAATGACAGCATTACCTTTGTGCAGCTCCAGGGAGAGCTGTGCAAATATTGGATTATCTGGTTCAATGGCCAAACAAAAAACAATCATGGGCAGAAAAAAATCAGTTGAATCTACTTGAAATAAAAGCTAAGGAGGGAGGTCTGGTCAAATGAAAAAAAGAAAAAAAAGAAAAGAAGGAAATGTTTGCCTTTAAAGTAGTAAATCCTCTTTAAAAGAACATTTTTTAAACCTTTCATTTGTTTGGGGCAGGGGGAAGGGTGGTGTAATAAACCTTCATCAAATTTCCTGTCACACCACAGTAGATCTAGTCTCCCTGGAAAATATGTTATCTTCAGCAAACCTACTACTTAAAAACACTTTGCTGACGTCTAGCTCTAAGAATTGTACAGTCTAAACCAGAGAGAGCCAATGACTGACTTTTGTTTAAGAACGAAGTTTTCAAGTAAGAAAACTGATGTACTCATGTACTGGATCACTATGGATCAACAAATGTGACTGCCAACTTTTTTCCCATGAAGCGAGAAGAGCAGGGGGTTGCACTGAATGACCTTCGAAGGTCCTTTCCAAACCAAACTATTTCTACGACCTTTGAAGGACAGACTAGCAGCCTCACTTACTCACTGCAAGTACTGACCCCTTTGTTTTGCTCTCCTGTAAGTAAAACCGCAGCCACAGTTTGGGCCTTTATTTTGCTTCTGTTGCAGTACTTATATCAAGTGAAAGGTATACATTTCATTTACCAGATTCTAACAGCACATTCCCACAAGCTTGTGTAGCTTGGTACTTACATGTGCGGCTGGCAGTAAGCATGCCTGAAAACCACTCTTTTTATGGGTTATTCTACAGCTCTATAAGGACTTTTTTGGGGTTGGTAGCTCCTCTATTTCCACAGAACAAGTCCAATTGGATTCTGGAGCTTCTGCAGCTGAACTGACTTTGGTAAATATGAAAAGATAACCTCTGCTACATAAGCACATACAGTAAAATTCGAATGAAACTTGCTCAGATAGACAAAAAGGAAAAAAAATGGATGTCTGTAGAACTGCCACTGGTAAATACAAGCAATACCATTTAGTAGAGGAAACAGGCATGTATGTGTATATATGCCAAAACTGGAACAAAATTTGCTCAGAATGACAATAGTGGGAAATATTCAGAAGTTTCAACGTCAAGCTCAAGTCATTAAGTCCAGTCCCTGAGACTCTATGTAAGTGGCTGCTCAAGACAGTAGGAGACAGGTTAAGTGCTTGTTTAAATCTCTTTCTTCCAGACCCATCATATTACATGCACAAGAAGGCCCTGGACAATAGTTATGCTATATTTTACCAACTAGAATCCACAAGACTTTGCTGCCTCGGATCAGAAGACCACAATGCAAGCAATTGCTTACTAACCCATCTTCACAAACCTTCCCTAGACAGTCAAGGCTTTAAGAGACAGATTATTAAAGCTACAGAAAGACCCAATTACCAAACACAGAAACCTGTTTTGAAAACTCGTGTGTTAGAGGAGCATGAGCCCGTCCCCCTGGGCAGCAACATTACAGAATATGTACCATACCCAGGATGACTCTCAGCTTGCTCAGCATTTGCAAGTGCAAGCACTCAAAGGAAGAGTAAAAACCTTTCACCATGCAGTGACACACTCCAGGTAATACTGAGCTCCAAACTGAAAAGGCTATAGAGCATGGGCAACCTGAACACCATGGAAGCACCACTAGAAGAGACAGCAAGCTCTGATTTCAAAGTTTACCAGCAGCTTTGCTCAGGAAATGAATGGCTAAAAAGTAACGCTGTAGAGAGGAACGTGACAGCCGACATGAAGGAGCTGGAAGACACAATGACAAAGCAGAACCAAGACTTCAAACAGCCACAGAATGAAAAAGAAGACATTCAAAAAGAACTCCAGAAGGTAAATGCGGGGGCTGTGGGGGGAGGAAACAAAAACTTGATGGATTTTGAAAAAGAGAATACCTAAAAAGGTATTAAAATGTGCAGGGGCTGGGAGCACAAGTGAAGGTCCTATAGGAAGCACACAAAAAGGGAAAATAAAATTCTTGCTGCAGAATACAGGATGTTCTCTGACAGTGTAACAGCAAAGATAAATAAATACATCCTTGCTTTCCATTCTCTGAGATACCAGAGAAGAAAGCATGCAGGTGTTACATGGGGAAGAAAGTCAATGCAAAGAAATGTAAGAGCTATTTAAATACAGAAAATGGCTAGAAACTCCTGTAAAGAAAACCTCTTTAGAGCATAAGCAGTCTTTTCTAGGTGGTCACAAGAAGAAAACCAGAAATATTTGAGAATGGGGTATTCTTAGAGGCCAGGCTTACCTCAAGTCTAAATGCAGAAACAAGACAAGCAGACTAGGTAAAGAGTTTCTCCTTGTGCTTGTTCCAAGCTCATGTAAAGGTCAGAGAAGCACTGTCCCAGTTCAGTACACAGCTATTTTCTGGGATTAGGGAGCATGTTAAAGTGAAAGGACAGGAGAAGCCTTCATCAATCCTGCTAATACACAGCAGTATCCTGGGCAGTAGAGCTGCCCAGTCCTGTCAAAAATGGCACTACTACCTGTTGTAAAAGACTGGAAGAGCCCTTCACATGTTCCACTGCAGCACTAGCAATCAGCTGAAGGTGTAATGTATGGCACCAGTGCTTACAGGACCCACCTAGGGATATAAATCTGTCCCGAGAAAACAAAGCTGCAGAAGAGTATGTCCATTAATCTTGCTTTAATAGCTTATGGCACACATAAGGAGATATGCCAAGGCAGACCCCTGTGAAGCCAATCCATGTCTATAACACTTCTTGCAGTGCATCTGCATCTAAAGATCAGACTGCTGGCACTCTGCCTCTAAGACATCATTAAAGCCTATATATACATTATGTGCCACGTAAGTTTCAGGGAACCCCACTGCCTTCTCAGCCATGTCCAGCTATAGACTAGCACTTGCAAGAGCTGGACATCAGTTTCTCAGAAGAGCCACTTATTATGACTTAAAAAGTAAGGTGCCCAGCTTAATCACCACTACTTCATTATTTTACTTCTCCAATCATCAGCTGTATCTGTTCACAGATATGCACAATGGTTTTGGGCTGCATAACTCTTCCTTCAGCAGAGTCAACTGTAGATTTACATCTGCTTAAAACAAAGGTGGAAACAATCTGAAGAGTTCAAATGTTTACAACTAAACTTGAACAATTTATATTTCTGCTTCTGGCAAACCTGCAGAAGCATGCAGGTCACTAGCAAGACTAATTTGTGTGCTCAGATGGAGAGGAAAACATGAGTACCTACACAAATACAGAGATAGATAGTACTCATCTGATACCAGCCTGGATCAGCAGAACTGGGAGCCACTAGGCCCCAGTATCTCTGTCCCATCTGCCCAAACACACTCATACATTGCATTGCCCCTGACACGTGAGCTGTGCAAGGTCCAGGGGCCTTGCCACAACCCAGGGGCAAAATCAACATATATCCTGTGCTCAGGAAGCACTTAAAGCAAAAAACTACCTCTCAGACAGGCTCCTGGATGGATCTGATGAAAGCCAAGAGAGGGCACTTGGCAGCTTCTCCTACTGACCTGCAGCCGTGCTGAACTTTGGAGCTTGTCACCTACACCGAAGGAAAAGCTCTGACAAACCTGAGAAGTAACTAGTGCAACTAGTCTCAAACCTGGGAGGTAACTAGTACAGATACCTACACAAACGCGGGTCTATGGCCTGACCCACTCGGTGCATTTTCCTCAGCCACCACCCAGCCCAGTCTCTCCAGGAAAACACCAACTTCGGAACAGCCCAGGAGCACGCCTGGTCTGTGAGGCACCCATCAGGGCACGAGCAGCCTTCAGTTTAAAGAAGTGCTCTCTGCCCAAACTCTGGACACCCCTGGGAGCTATTGCCACTCGCTGGGGACAAGGGCCACCTCCATAGCAAGACAGCACCATGGTGGATGAGGCGCGCCCCATGCCCTGGGGGAAACGCTGGGGGAACGCGAAGAGGCCAGGCTGTGCAGGGGGAGCGGGAGCTCCGCGCCAGGCAGCTCCGCCATGGCCGGCCTGCGCGGAGCGACACCAACGCTCACACAGCACCTGCACCAGGCATGCCAATTAAAGATATAAATGAACTTTTAACGCTTAATTATGAACCCCCGGAGAGGGCGGGAGCCTTTCCCGCACCATTCTGCTTCGTCACGCCGGCACCCGCTGCGCCGCGCCGGGGAAGAACATGGCCGCCGGGCCCCCCGCGGCGGGGAGGCGGGGAAGCGCCGCGACCCGCCTGGCGGCAACACCTGCCCGGCTGCTGCGG
>JAOEHY010030201.1:0-23695 GCA_025447955.1 Psilopsiagon aurifrons | reverse complement strand
CAGCCTGTCTTCATATGGGAGGTGCTCCAGTCCCATGATCATCCTCGTGGCCCTCCTCTGGATTTGTTCCAACAGTTTCAAGTCCTTTTTATGTTGAGGACACCAGAACTGCATACAGTAGCCCGAGTGAGGTCTCACGAGAGCAGAGTAGAGGGGCAGGATCACTTCTTTTGACCAGCTGGTCATGCTCCTTTTGATGCAGCCCAGGATACAGTTGGTTTATGGGCTGCAAGAGCACACTGAAGGCTCATGTTCATTTTTTCATCCACCAACACCCCCAAGTCCTTCTCTCTCGGCAGGGCTGCTCTGAATCTCTTCTCTGCCCAACCTGGAGCTGTGCCTGGAATTGTTCAGACCCAGCTGTAGGACCTTGCACTTGGCATGGTTAAATTTCATAAGGTTGACATCAGCCCACCTCACAAGCATGTCGAGGTCCCTCTGGATGGCATTCCTTCCCTCCAGCGCATCAACGAAACAACAGAGCTTGGTGTCATCGGCAAACTTGCTGAGGGTGCACCCAATCCCACTTTCCATGTCACCAACAAAGATGTTGAACAAGACTGCTCCCAACACCATCCCTAAGGGACACCACTCGTTACTGGCCTCCAGCTGGACATTGAGCCATTGAGCACAAGTCTTTGCTTGCAGTCAACCAGCCAGGTCTTTATTCACCAAGTGATCCACCTATCAAATTTATGTCTCTCCATTTTAGAGACAAGGATGTCATGTGGGACAGCATCAAACACTTTGCACAAGTCCAGGTAGAAGACATCAACTGCTCTAACCCTGTCCATCAGTTTCGTAGACCCATCATAGAAGGCCATCAGATTGGTCAGGCAGGATTTCCCCTCAGTGAAGCCATGCTGGCTGTCACCAAGCACCTTGTTGCTCTTCACGTGCCTCGGCATGCCTTCCAGGAGAATCTGCTCCAAGATTTTGCCAGGCACAGAGGTGAGGCTGACTGCTCTGTAGTTCCCCGGCTAATCCATTTTCCCCTTCTCGAACATAGGGGTTGTATTTCCCTTTTTCTAGTCATTGGAGACTTCACCTGACTGCTATGATTTTTCAAATATGATGGACAGTGGCTTAGCAACTTCATTCACCACCTCTTTCAGAACCCACAGATGGATTTCGTCCGGTCTCATGGAGTTGTATATGTTCAGGTTCTTAAGATGGTGTCAAACTAGATAATCAGATCCTCTCCTACAGTGGGCCTCAGGTCTTCATGCTCACTGCCCCTGCATCTGCCTTCCAAGACTTGCGTGTTGTGCTCAGAGCATTTGCCAGTGAAGACTGAGGCAAAGAAGTCATCAAGAACCTCAGCCTTCTCCAAATCCAGGGTAGCCAGTTCCCCTTTTAGCTTCTGGAGAGGAGGCCCACATTGCCCCTAGTTTGTCTTTTATTTGCTACATACCTATAGAATCCCTTCCTGTTATCTTTCACCTCCCTAGCCAAATTTAATTTTAGGTGGGCCTTAGCTTTCCTAACCTGGTCCCTAGCTTCCTGGACAATGAATCTTCATATCCTGTAGAACACTAGAATATTTTAAGGGTTTGTGGAGGGACAGAAGTTTTTTCTTGCTGGGAAGGTCCAGGAAGGAGAAGAGGAGTATGAAATAACTTTTACAGAATTACTTGGAAAAAAAAATCGCAGCCTTGATTTCTCTGTTTATCAGCTAGATTCCTGCCTTACTCTGCTCATGCACTTGAATTCTGACTTGCGGGAAACATCTTACAGAAATTAAAGGATAGTTTCAGTCTTCAAACTGTCCTTAACCTCTCAGCTGATGATGTGAACAGAAGTTTCAACTACTGCCAATCACAGTGATATTTTGTGAATGCTTTCCAATTATAAATCATTAATTTGTTTGACAGAGAACATTAATGCCAGTGTAAAGTACATTTTAGTTTCTGGGAAGGTTTTCAGTGTATGTTATAAGCTAAAAACTCCCTCAGAATCCATTATAATAAGTGGTATCAAGGAAATACTGCAGAAAATAGAGATGAGCAGATTCAGATGACTAAGAACCACCTATTTAAAAGAAAATAATATAATGGCTGATTTCCTTTAAATAAAAGAAAGAAGGAAATAAAAAGAGATTCTGAAGTAATTTTGAATATATATAGTAAAATATATGGCCATATCTGGACATAACTAGGCAGATTTATTTGCAGAATTTATACTCATTCTTATGTTTCAACCCTGTTCTGATGTGAACTGAAATGTAACTACGAAACTTCAAATATAAGAGATTACATTTTCAAGTAAATACTGGAAATTATGTCTGATTGCTTTCTGAAATAGATGATTTGTCATTGCACTGTATATTACACAATACCTTTTTATTCAATGCATAAAAGTTATTCACATATTCTTTCGTCTATTTAACAGTCACTGATCACATATGGTAGACTGAATATGAGTTATATATGCTCTACTAAAACAGAATCAGATTTAATATTGTATAGTGCATTTTTCTTTGAAAGGGGAGACTGTGGGCTGGAGTAGCTGGCAATAGTTGACCTTCACGGCAAGAAGATGATAGCTGATCTTACCTCTAGCTCATGTACTCTATCTGGAAATAACTTGCTTTAACTGGATTTTAGGTATCTGGGAGCTGAACTCACTGGAAGTACATTCATGGTTTATAGTCTAAATCGGTGTTTCTGTACTTCTTTTTCAATGACACTTTCATATTGCTTTGGTCATTCTTGTCATTCTTTATGGAATTAAACAACTCTTTTGGGTAAGTGAAAGAACATACCACCTACAAGTCAGCAACAAAACAAGAATAGACTTAATCCTGAGATTTCATACATTAAAGTAAGCTGTTCAGTAAGTAGGTTGGATGCCATTTTCTTTTCTTCAAGGATAGAGCACCAGTAGTGTTCACAACAAAACACTGAAAAGCAGTAGAACTTGGGTGTATAGCCAGATGATATCTTATGCTGACAACTAAAGAGATTATGAAAGTATAATAATACCTTTGGTTTAGATCTGTAAGATATGCTTTAACTGTAAAAATGAACAAGATATTTGACTTCATCTACCTTTCTCTGTCTTGAATTACCCTTTTCTCTTTCACTTTACTTCCTTTCCAGTATTCTTTTCCTTAGATGCATTCTCATTACACTTATATTTGGCCATTTCTCAATGCTTTAAGGAAATAATATCAGGGATGAATGCTGAGGGAACAGCCTCACCTAACCTCATTAACATCATTCATAGGAAAATAAACAGCTTTAAAAATTATAATAAATTAAGATTTAACTACAAAATAGATAAGGGTTCAGCAGCAGTAAGGAACAGTACTTTCATTGACAAATTTAAAATTTGCAGTGAAAATAGCTAGAAAATATTAATACATTGTGCAAATATTGGCACATTTTGGTGGGTTGCAGTTTGCAATTTATGAATAGTTTTATTTGATCCTAGCAAGAAAAGATATCTGTGTAAGACTGCCATATTAAATACCAAAATGTTTCTTAGAGCAGTAAATGGTTTGATTCTTTTTCCTTTCCTGTAAATTTTTGCATTAGTGTTCTTGATTTCTGTGACTATTTAAGCATCAGATGTGCAATTTCTCATTGGCAAACATTCTCTTTTAACTAAGATAGCTGCAAGTTGAATATGCTGGGAATACTACAGTCTTGAATTTGATTAGCATATGATACCTTATAAGACACTGTGCATAACTGCTTACAGATTTCTACTTGAGGTCCTAAATCTGGAGGAATCAGAACTTTTTGTAACTGGTAATGAGGATGAAAAATTCTGACAGTAGTTGGTTTTGGTTTGTTTGCTTTTTTAACAGTAGATCTATTAATTCATTAGCAGAATGATAACTCTGCTCTGATTCAATACTTGTGTTCCGGAAAAGGAAGGAGGGTTGATTTGCACATTCTTTTGGCTATGTACTTACATAGAGTTCTGGCTGATCTTCCACCACCATCTGCTCCAGTGCTCTTGTATGTCTGTGTCTGCAGAAATCTTTTCTTGCCCCTCCCCTCCTTTATTTTTTCTCCCATCTCTCTGTTACCTTAATTATCTTCCAAGAAAGTTGCCATTTGTATAATATTCCACCTCTTCCACTATTATGCACTGATACCACATGATATTAGACATTTACAGTGTAGGCATAATCATCTGAAATGTGGCTGTCAGGACTTCCTTTATAGTCAAAAGATAAAAATAGTGAATTTCTGTCATATTTTATCCTCATCCTTATGTAGATGCCTAAAAATAGGTCACATGAATCATAACTTAGAAGTTACTATTTTTCTGCAGTGAGTTACTATAAAGGGAGACAAGGATGACTAATTCAAATATAGCCACCTATTTTGTAGATGTTGAAACTAAGCAGCTAATATACATAATCCTTTTCCTACTGCCTTTTTTTTTTTTTTTACTACTGATCTTGTACTCCTTTTGCTCATTCATATATGAAGCATTTTTGACACAAGCATTTACAACAGCTACTACTTTATCTTTTTCCCTCTTCTTCCTCTCATTGTTCAGACAAGCAAGGAATAGTGGAGCCAACTCTTTCACAGATACCATCTTCTCTTTTTTTTAAGTCTTCATGATTAATTAGGAGTTACTTGCTTCAGTCACTATCAAGGATTAGAAGCTGTTATACATAAGGTCAGGACAATTTTGAACACACATATCTCACTTCCAGGTGAAGGAGAAGCAGGATAAAGGGTCCTGTAAGAAATTTTACTTAGTATTTAATCCGCCATTTAATTTGCTAAGGATAAAAGGCAATGATCACATAAGAGGCAATAGCAGGAAGCAACAGTAAATTTAGAGATTACTTCTGAACAAAAGCCTCCTCCAGGATGGCCTTCCCGAAGTCTTGATGGTAACAGTAGATGAGATGAATGGTTTTTGGAGGTGTGGGGTAATTGTGGTAGTTTACTGTCCCAAATTTGTTACCACTCTAGCTATGACCAAACAATTGTGCCATAGGAAAGAAAGCGGTAATTTAGGTCAACTTTTTTTATCTGTGTTTCTCCAAAGACTTCTCCGAAGACTTTAGTTTGAAGACTATAAATATTATTATTTTGAAAAATTCATTATCTTGGATTTTTCCTTATGATATTCAGCCTTTGAGAAGTAGAATGAAAAGGACGCTGAACAGTTTGCTATACATTTTTTCTCATGATGTAATACATGTGGAGTGCAGATATACAAACACACAAGAACGAATCAGCTGGTAAAACTTACTGCCACTAAATATACAGAAGGTCTAACACAGAAATTACCTCATGTTAAAACATTGTTAAGTCAAATCATGGCTACCCAAGGGGGCACTCGCAAAAATAGATACCATACTTTGTAAAAAATTAAAATAATAAATGGTTCATGATGTATATGAGTCCAAGAAGGGTTTGTTGGCACAAACTGTACCTAGGTTCTGCCTTATACAAATTCAGGAGATTCTAGATATATAACTCTCTGAAAACACCATCAAATACCATCCATTCTCAGAAGTAAACATCTCGTCTCACTTGCAGCTTGCTACTTTTCAGGCTTCCAGAAACTTGATTGCTATTGAGACCTTAGGAATGATATTTCAAAACTGTCTAATTATGGCTTCTGATAGCTGTGAGAATACTAGATAATGGCCCTCAGAAAATGTAGGGTTCACATGATCAGTTCTACAGTGCTTACATGAGTAAGACTATCCCCAATGGATTTTTTCAATCAGGAAATCATGATATATGGCACCTTAGGGATAAGTGCCACTCCTTATAGTGCATTGTTTAACTCATTAATCACATAGCTTCAAGCAATGAATATTTCTTGAATAATGCAAAGAAAGCTTACTGAGTAAACATATAATACAATGGTATTATTATAGTTACAAAAAGCAACTGCCATGAGGAATATGGTGGGTATCACATAACTATATTATTAAAATAGTGTGTGAAATTCCAGAGCAATGTAATAATTTTATTACTTCCTAGGACCAGAGAAGACAGGATTTTTTTCCTCTAGATAGGTAGCAGAACTGCAGCTTTCACAATTGAAACAGAATATGTGAAAGTTACAGTGGCTCTGGATTTGCCTTAAGAATTTGAATTGCAAAAGACCTACTGAAGTACAGCATTCAAATATACTTGATTGGGTTTGGATAACTCCAGCCTGTGCTGAAAACAGGTTACATGTGAATCTGGATTAGTTTTTATGTACCTTATGCAAAATGATAGGAAATACCTCAATGCAGGGACAGCTGAAATAAAAGTAGAAAGCTCTTCTTTAAAAAAGAATTAAGAAAACTGGCACATAATCCTGGGGAATAAGACAGCAGTATAATTTGGCAGTTCCCTCTTACCACAAGAGCAAAGACTAATGGCCAGAAAGATTAACCCCCCAAACTCAAGGATATTTACAGTAGTTGGTTTAAAACCAAAAACATATAACAGCACTCTATCCAGATGACAAGCATATTTTATATGCATTGACAATATATGGCAATATATGTTTAATATATTTTCTGGATATTGGATTGATTTGCAAGGGAAGAAGAAATTGAGGGAATGAGGCAACAAAATTTAAGAAGCAAGTGAAGGGGAGAGAAAGGAGCAAGGAAGAAAAAGACATAGAATTTTAAAAAGGAAAAGAGAAAAGATTAAAAAAAAAGAAAGGAAAGGGAAAAAAAAGAACAAAAGTACAGGAGGGTAGAAGAAGCATGCACACAAAAGAAAAAAAGAAAATTAGTGATTTTCAGTGAAATAAGAAAGAAAAGGTAGAAAAAAGCCGTGAACAAAAAATGAGGTAAAATGAGGAAGAAAAGATTGCTGAGATCACAGTCACACCAACCTGTGAATTTTGAATGGGTACCAGCCAGCTGCTGGGAGAGGGCCAATGAGTTGCTCTTCTAAATGAAAAGCAGTTGGCATCCTGGTATTTCACATGTGATGAACATCCGGTATGTGGCACTTGATCTTATGCCAGGAAATGCTATGGTTCCAAATCTCTAGCAGCCAATCAGGATACCTAGTGTCTACCTTCTTTTATCATTTTAATTGTCCTGCACCAAAGAATACTTAATCCAGGTGCACATGGATTTAGATGGAACAAAATTTAGACTGTTTGAAGCAACTGCTCATAATCAGTACATAAAACATAAATTCTACTTGAGGCAGAAACCTTTCTCTTAGATCAAAGAGCTAGACTCATTCCATATTTCTTATTCTTTAACAAAAAAGAAAACCAAACAAAGTCAGGTCAAGAACCATATTTATTTAATTACATATTAATCTGATAGCCTTCAGGCAGACGTGGCTATCAGAGATGGCGCCAGAAGTGCACCCACTCGTATTTGGCAAGTTCTAACTTTATGATGTTGCAGCACTAATTCATCCTATTATTCTAACATTAAGAGCAATCTCTAATCAATAAAAAAGGTATAGTTTTATCTTAATCATCATTCCTTTATTAGTGAGTATATTTCTTCCCAGGGAGTAATACTTATGCCTTTGCAATATATGATTAGAAATGATGCAGTTGCTCTATGCCTTTTAATATCAGTATATATATGCTGACCCAGGTTTAAAATGATGCTGTAAAATCTCTCTTTTTTTAAGTCTATTTGCATTTACCTATGGATCTGTAAGAGCTAAAATTTGAGAAAATGTTATGTCAAGGATTAAAAGGAAGCAAGCAGAAGTAGGATGAAATCTATTTTAATTTCCTTTTCCTACACCTTCTTCTCAATACCAATAAAAATTTCATCACTTTAAATCTGTTGCACATGATTTGTGCTAAACGAACACATGTGTGTCTGACTATAAACAGCTGCAGAATGTTCAAAACCAGAAAGATGACCTATGACTCCGTAGTTATAACTCTGCTCAAGGGGGTCTAATTTGATATTTTTACTCCCTTACTTCTATTTATTGGAATTTACACAAGGAGCTGTAAGCATTCACCTCCATTTCTATTTTCCAGAAACACTGCAGACATTTATAAGCATTTAGGAGAATTATTTACATGAGAAAGTCTGCTACATTGGCAGTTGGTGGACTCTTATAATACTGTTTTGGTTTCAGAGTATATCTGGAATGGGATCACTGTATGCAGAGATAGATATTCAAGCTGTTGAATATTAGGAACAATCCAACTGGGATAACATATAGCTAGTCCTTCACCCACCTGTTCACCAGGCTTTAGTATGGACTTTCTTTCCAATGCCTGCTTAGGGTTAAGAACTACTTGGTAAAATTGATGAATTATTCGACTGAGAAAAGATTTTGCAGAACGCACACAAAATTTCACAATTTTTAAATGAGGTCACGCAGTACCAGGTCAAACTTGCTGCTGCTGAATCTCTACTTATTTTTGTTATTTCTAACATGAGGCCAGACTCCCTTTTTGCTTGTAGCACAGGGATTCAGGAATGTTTACATGCAGGATTTTCATTCAGGTCTCTGTAACTCAGCATGATGTATAATTGTGAGTAAGTTTGTACAAGCACTTTGTATCTGGCAGAGAAAATTTGTCTTCACCCCCATGATCACTGTGAAATGATGATGGAATGACTGGAAATTTATCTCTAGGTTTTTCTATTTTTTACCTAAAGTCCTGCTTGCACCGCCAGAAGTAACGTTAGGATCAACTCTGTTTTGGTGTTTGTAAACAGTTTGCGGTTAGCTTTTGGGACACTAAATAAAATTCCATAAAACAATAAATTTATTCATCTAAAATATAGGGTGAATGATAAATCCATAAGGAAAGAGTCCTTGTCCTCCTGCTAGACATTTAATCTCAATAATTGTTAATCTATTGTATAATAGAGTGCAATGAAATGTATTGTCAGTTTTAACCTCCAAAGAAAATAAAAAAGGCTAGATAGATAAGCCATATTCTATGTTTTAAAGGGTGTTTTCTAATATTTTATTTATTAAGGATAGATACATTGTAATTCAACCTTTTGAACTGCAAAATAAGGTAGTAAGAAAGGTGATGACCATATTCAAATGAACACTTGTAAGAGTTTCTGTGAGCTCATTCCTCAGAAAATGAAGCAAATATATTTCATACTACAAGCCCTGCTTTAAAAAGCACAATGCTTTTATTCCCCTAGTGACTTTGATAAAGGTACTACACCATGGTGACTGCAAGCATGTGACCACAACAAAAGTCTTGCACAACTCCCAGGGGCAGCTCAGCATGAGTAAGCAATTCCTAGCACCGTTTAAAGCTACATTCCAGTAAGAGATTATGGGTTTTTGTACAGCCTCATGATTCCTGCCACTCCCCCTAGCCAACAAAAACATCATTGTTATTATTTCCTCTACATCAGGAGACTTTATGGCTATCACACCTAACATTTTAACATTTCTTAGGAATAACAAACTATTTTCCTGGCCGTTTTCTATTTTGGTTGTGGGTGATGATGAACATGTGCTGAATTTTATAATGGGCCCCACAGAAATTAACTGAAGGCTTCATTCAATCCAGAATTCACAATACATTTGGAAACAAAGTAAAGCATTTCCAAGAAATATGTGCTTCTACCCAGCACAACCTAATTAACTGAGTAATTTACAAGGAAACCCAGAGGAGGTCAGGAATTTTCTTCCAGTGAATATACAAGATTTTCCAATCTATAGTCAAGCCCAAATGAAGAAAAATTAACAAGTTGGAGGCTTTTAGCAGCTATAGCTATTTTTTTAGAGAACTTTGATGAGAATAGCTGCATTCTGTCCCCCATTCATGTTTTAAATTATGAAAATAAAAAAAAATCCAGAGAGTTTTGGTATTTGGTGACAGTTCAGGTCAGCCTTTGGTTTGCTTTGATAACTCTACTACATAAATTTGAGCTTGCTGAAGAAATAGCAATTTATTTTCTGAATCAGAAGCAGTATAGCTTTCTAAGTCTGAGATGATCCTGCTAGCGCAGCATGTAACAGTACTGCTTCTGTACTTCTTCCAGAGCTGTGCTGGTATATCTACATTGAGCTGTTTCATTCCATGTAAATATGTATGACTTGTCTGGACACTGCATTCTGTAAGTGTAGCGAGAGAATATGAAAGCTGCCTTTGCCATGTTTCAAGTACCATATGTTTGTGGACATGAAGTCTCATTTCCATAATATTTAATGCCACCTCTCGTTAACACCATCTTTTGTTTCTGATTAGGGGCCTGAAGTAGAATAATGTTAATCAATTAGAAGCCATAGCTTTTCTTCCCAAATGCTGTCAAAGAAGTTTTCTCCACATCTTCCAATTTGTAGGCCACAAAATACTGAACAACTGACTTAGCCATTCCTAGCACATCTGTGCTACTATATACCTTCACCCTTCAGAAAGTAAAAGATTAATTTCCGCATTTGTTTTGTTGCATAATCTTCCTTCATAGCTGCAAATTTCAAACCATGGCCTAACTGTAACATTTTTGTTTACCTTGCCTTCAAGATTTACTTCAAATGAGCCATCTTGCAGTGCCAATTGAGCTTTGAAAGGCAATATACATAGCAATGTACCCTAATCTATTTCAAATCTTACCCCCTCAGCATCTTAAATGGGAAGCTGACCTGAAGCTTAGTTCATATTATACAAACTACCAAAAACCTTTGCTTTATAGGGATATCTCTGAATGGATGTCCTCATATTGTCTAATAACTTCACCTCTAGCACCTTTGTAACTGTTGCTCCAATGGGGTCTCTGCAAGCATTCAGCAATATCTGGATTAACCCAATTTAGTACAGTCCTGAAGTATTAAAAAATGGTTTGTACCTCTTATTTTTCCTCTGCATACATTGGAAAAGGTGCCATTTTCTTTTGGCTAGCTGTCTTATAGATCTAGATGATAATAAACAGGGATTTTTTTCTTGATAAGTTGTTAGCAATTTATGTCTTGCTTTTGAGGTTTGGGTGGGGTTTTTTGGCATAGTGTTGGCGTTTTACTTTGTTTTGGGGGTTTTATTTTATTGGTTATTTTTACTTAACAGACATTTTTGTCTGTTAAGTACAATGTAGTAATAACATTTCAAATAGAACTAGGGATCACTACATCAGTGTCTGTATATATATGCTGCCAATGAAATTGCCATTTCACCGATTCTGTGTATTGCAGAGAAAAGCTTAGCACAAACCTGTGGAATGTCTGACACAATGTGGTTCCTGGAGTCCCATACATTGTTAAATAATGGTAGCAGGATAAATGCTTGGCAGGGATAAAGAGGTGAAGGTTTAGCTAGAGGTAGGTTACAGACAAGCGTAGCTAGTTACAGTCATGGCAGATGTCTTTGGGAAGCTACTGAAGAGCTCTAAATATGGAGCCAGATCCATCAGTTTAATCCAATTACAGATTTCAGGGGTAGTTGATATGATGCATTGGAGAGTTGCCAAGAAGTGCCTGATGGTTATATTGGGCTCTTCCAGGCTCAGAAGCAGCTCAGTTTCATTTCTCAATGGGTTACATTTAGCTTCTTGCTACAGTCATAGAAGGGAGGCAGAACAGGGATTGGTGCTGTTGACTTTTATCTTGAGTTCTCGTCCCAATATTGATGTCTCTGTGCCCTTTTTCAGTGCAAGAATTATTTGCAAAACACTTATTGATCACACAGGGTGGACTGACTAATTAAATTCACATTAGGTTTCTCTAATTAGATAGTGTTTGGGAAATGTTGGAGATATGAAGAGAACTGCATTGATGATAGAGTTATTACCCATTTGATCCTGTGAGCACAACAAATGACTATCATATAGTCCCTGGTTTTCTGCATTTAAACACCCATGTATTCACATTTACTTTAATAAAACTTGCAGATATTCTTCTAGCCAGGCATTTACTCTGACCTGCTAGCAATAAAATGCTTCATTTGTTTCTGTTAGTCACTTGATCTTCTCTCACCCATTCTTCTTCTTTCACTTTCACATATGAGATCTTGAATACTTTAAACTGGCCTGTGATTTGGCAAGAGAAATCTACATGTTAAAAAGAAGCTGTTGACACCAAAAGACAAACAGTCTAAGCCTTAGCCGTTCAGGACTAAATGATTACTGAGCATATCCTTATTGTGCTTTAAGTTTTATCTCCATATTTCTTGTGTAGGCAAAATTGCTATTCAAAGCAATGGAAATTTCCTTAAAGGAGAAATATTCATAACAATATATTTTTGAACTCTCAAGGCTGAGAGTTAGTGACTGATGCATGCTTAGGAACACTTTCCTCTTTACTTGAGGAAAAGTTTTTTTCAGGTGCATTTTTATTCAGTCATATGTGGGGTTGGTTGATCTAAAAAATGTACCTAATCTCAGATGAAAAACTCATTTTCTTCAAATATGATGACGGGATTGCAATAGTGTAACATTAGTACTGAGATGCAGGTGAGCATTTTTATATGGCTATAGAAACCAAACTTTGGTTTTAACTTCATCAACACACAATGAAATAGCATTGCTGCATGAAGTAGTATTTGTGATTAGCAATAGAATCATAGAATAGTTAGGGTTGGAAAGGACCTTAAGATCACCCAGTTCCAATCCCCCTGCCATGGTCAGGGACACCTCACACTAAAACATGTCACCCAAAGCTCTGTCCTACCTGTCCTTGAACACTGCCAGGGATGGAACATTCACAGCTTCCCTGGGCAACCCATGCCAGTGCCTCACCACCCTAACAGTAAAGAACTTCTTTCTTACATCCAATCTAAACTTCCCCTGTTTAAGTTTTAACCCATTACTCCTTGTCCTATCACTACAGTCCCTAACGAAGAGTCCCTCCCCAGCATCTCTGTAGGCCACCTTCAGATACTGGAAGGCTGCTAAACAGAATAGAAGATAAAAGAAGATGCGCATGGCAAAAATTCTTACCTTCTCTGCCTTTTTCAGTAAGTTTCTACTTGAGCATCTATTCTCTGTAGTCCTTTTTCACATTATTGCTGAATTAGTATGTTTATAGGGAATTACAAATTGTAGGGATGCACAAGAGCAGAATGGTTAGCTGCTTCTTTTCCTGCTTAACATCTTTTCACACTGATTATGCCAGCATAGCAATTATTAAGTGGAAACAGAGTCATATTAAAAGAAAAGTAGATAATTAACTGTAGGAAAAAAGTGTTAAGAGTTGCCTAATCCAGCAGCTGAATGGAGAAAAGGCTGCCATAGCTCCACTTTCATAGGTCCAGCCAGTAGTGAGCATGAACCTGAATTCCCAATAGGCACTCATGTGCACACATGCATACTCCAAATGTACATATATAGTACAGATGGTCACACACACCACATGAATAGAAAATGCACTCATGCAAACATCCTTATTCTGTTCCTATCTCTGGCTAATGAGGATGGGGGTTAATTAGAGGAACAGGTATACCTATATAAACATATACACTTCATCCTGCTGCTGGGCTTGGATGCTAGTCTGTGCAGCAGCTGTCACAGCTCACTTTCGCCTTGTTTTCTCTTTTTCAACTCAAAAAGATCACAGCTTATAATTCCTTTATATTCTTTCTCTTCTATTTCTGAGCTTCTTTTTGCCCTTTAGACATACTTCACTTTCTTGTGCATCAGTCTTCTCTCTCTTCTGAATGCAATCAAAATTTATTTTCCAAAAAGTATTTAAATTATTGTTCTTTATTTCCTTAAACCTGACACTTGTGTTTACACATGGCAATCTTTTGCGTTAAATTTCAATGCCCTATCTTTTAAACATTTATTTTTTTAAATTCACTTCTCTCAAAAGATCAGTGGTGGGTTGTGTTTTATTTTGTTTTGTCACGCATTATCTCTAGTAACTGTGATGTGACAAACTTAGTGAAAACCTGGCCACGATTAGCAAGTTTTGCCACTGATTCAATGTACCTATCCTGTCAAAAAAAAAAAAAAAAAAAAAAAATTAAAACCCGATCTTCTGATCTCTGACTATGTGAATTATAGAGATTGGAGTTACTCATGATGCAGATCAGTGTTAAATCAGTGTCAGGCCTAGTATGTTAGCTAGTACTGTTGCACCTTTGTTGTACCTGAAGGCAAACCTCCAGATATGATTTCACTGCTATAAGATGCAGAATAATCTTCCCTCAAGTTTTCAACACAAAATTAAAAGTTATAGTTTTATAATATGCTACTGTTTATAATATACTACTGTTTATTATATACTGCTGTTTATAGAGTGAGTTTGAATTTGCTGTCATGTAAACCAGAACTGCTATCACTAGAGAGAAGATTCTCTGGCATCTGTAATAGGTTGTTATATGCAAGAGGGAGACATATACTATTTGGCAGAAAGTTTGCATCAGATCTGCTTCAAGTTGGAGAGTCATCCTAAGCCTTTCCAATACTGAGGCAAATTAACCGTGTTCAACAGCCAAATTCTCACTGAGCTGCTCATTTACTCTCTCTCCTCAGAGGCACAGGGGAAAGACATAGGATGTCAGCGCTTGTGGGCCAGGAGAAAGACATCGACAATACCCACTGACTATCACCACAAGTGAAATGGACTAGATTTAGGAAAAAATAACTTACTAAAAAAAGATAGATTTGGGTAGTAAAACCAAAGATAAACATTAAAATAACACCTGTGCCCCATCTCACAGGCTCAGCTCTATTTTCCACCCCCTGAGCAGTACAGGCGAGTGGGGAATGGGGGTTGTGGCCAGTCCATACGTATTTTCCTTCTCCTCCCCCCACACTCCTTTCTGCTTCCATGGGCTGTGGTTCTACAAGATAATGCTGCTCTAGTGTGGGCTCTCCATAAGCCTCATTTCCTTCAGGAACTATCCATCTGCTCCATCTTGGTCTCAGCAGTCTGCAGGGAAATCTGCACTGGTACCTGAAGCACCTCTTCCCCTCCTTCTACCTGTCTCACCTCTGACATGGGTGCTCTCAGGGATGCTCCTGTCACTTTCCCCTCACTCCTCACTGCCATGCAGTGCTTTGCCCTTTTTCAAATCACTTTCCCAGAGGCACTACCACCTTGTTCCAGGGTCTCTCCTTGCCTTTCAGTGGGGTGGTAGGAGCCAACTGGAGCCTGCTGTGTCCATCACTGGGTAACCCTGGCTGTTCCTCACAGGGGCCGTGCTGTAACACTTGCTGCCAGTGCCTGGGCACGGACACCCCGGATAGCTGGTCAAGAGCCATTGTGCTGTGTTGGAAATTACTTGTTCCACTTTCACTCTCACCAAAGTTTAAACTTAGATACCATTTTCAGAAATTCAATAGTATTTACATTTATATAAGGAATATGTAAAACTAAAGGTGTGCTTCTTAATTTAGTATAATTTTCCAGTTTTTCAAAATTCTGCATGAACTTCTTAAGAACATCTAACCATGCAGTATTTGTAGTTCTCAGGAAAAATCTATATAAATATATATGCAACCTTTTTTTTTACAGTATTGACATTAAACCTCCATGAGGAGAGTGGACACCTGCAGCACATTTCCTTTCAGATAACTACAGAAAGCAGATAAACCCCTTCACTGAACCTTAGCAGAAACATAGACATTGTGTAGGCTATTGGTAGAAACAAAACCATCTACCTCAGTGAGTCTTTGGGGATCTACCTAGCTGTATACCACAGGAGCAAAATATAACACACAATTGAATTTGACTAATTATAAGAGAGTATTCCAAGAATTGTAATGCATGAGGCCTACAGCTGCCCCCCACTATTATTTTTATCCTTTCAACCCATAGATCACTGTACTTACTGTAGAAAAATCTTCCTTTATCTTTTTCTCTTTGAAAGATTCTTCAACTAATGAAGTTGTCTAATAATGTTTAGGGTCACAGCTAAAAAAATAATAAAGAAAATAAAGTTCTGAGTCCTAGAATCAGGAGATTTTGTGTCAACCAGCACAAACAGCATAAAATGCAAAAAGGTGCAGAATCCTTTTGGAATTTTCTTTTAAAATAAGATCTTCCTAAAGTCAAAGAAGTAACATGAATGCCTTATATCTCCAGTTTTTTTCCTTTTTTAATTTTCCAAATAAAAATTTCATTAGTGACTGTAGTGAGAGGACAAGGGGTAACAGTTTAAAACTTAAACAGCGGAAGTTTAGATTGGATATAAGGAAGAAATTCTTTACTGTTAGGGTGGTGAAGCACCGGAATGGGCTGCCCAGGGAAGCTGTGAATGCTCCATCCCTGGCGGTGTTCAAGGCCAGGTTGAACAGAGCCTTGGATGACATGGTTTAGTGTGAGATGTCCCTGCCCATGGCAGGGGTGTTGGAACTAGATGATCTTAAAGTCTCTTCCAACCCTAACTATTCTATGATTCTATGATTCTAATAAATGTCTTTGAACACGCATTTGGAAGAATTTTGCCATGTCACACTATTGAAAAGATTGTTAAATACTTCAGTATTTGAGAAGGCATCTCAATCTGACATTTTATCATTGATTTAACAAGTTTTTTGTAGCAGACATTTTTGGTGGTCAGTACATAAATATGATTTTGTAGAGAAATGGATGGAAAAAAGGAGGAGAATATTATGGAATGGTCTGAAAATGGTGGGGAGTTTAAAAAAAGTATAAATACAAAGTTAGAAAGGTCTTTCCGACAAATCTGCCCCAAAGCTTTCATTTGTTTGGGTTTAGCGGGGTTTATAATATAAGAAAAGAAATCAATATAGTGAAGGAAAAAGATCATCATGACGTTCACTTTGCTTTTACTCTTTCTGGCCGGTGCCATAAAATTCTGACAATGACTGAAGTTTAAAAATAGTCAAGCTTTTCATCACAAAGCTTAAATGCTGAATTTAGGTTTGTATTAAATGATGCCTTCAGCTCCCAGTGTCACTCCATTTATTATTTGTTGCAGTTTACCATGTCCAACAAATGGATTTACTTTATCTATAGCTCCACACCCTGTAGCTGTTCATTATGAAAGGAAACCAGGGGCCCTAACAGCTTGAGAGGTACTCCTATCTGGGCTACCATAGCAACGAGTATGTGTATTAAAGTATAGGTCACATGACAGTTTCCTAAGGCTAATTAATTTCACTAATTATGGCCTCATACCAGCTGCAGAATATGTTGGTGACCTAGTGAAATCAGCTGCGGACAATTCTTTTCAATACTGTGGTGGTGCGACCTTACCATGTGGAAATATTAACGTCATTATGAGAATTGCATACAGTACATACAGAAAACAAGTAATGCCAGATGATTAGAGAGATTGGACCGTGCTGCCTTGAAGATGATTAATGTAGATGTTCAAATCTTCTTTATTGCTTCCTTTATCATCTGTCAGTATTAAAAAGGTTTTATAGAGCTGAGTAGTTAAACTTATAAGATTGTCATTGAAAGGTTGTTTAATTCAGCTTTACAAAGGATTTATGAAGCACCTATCATTTAGGGCAATAGAGTTATATACATAAATATATATTTAATATCGTAGCAACTACCAAGCATGTGAAAAATATCTTGCTTCCATTTTTAGTATTTTATAAATTGCAAAAAAATAAGTGAAAATAAGAGGTAACTTTATGTCACAAATAGCACTGAGTCTGTGACAAATTAGAGGGCCCTAAGTCTCCCTGCTATTCTTGTACAATTGAGTTAATATTAGCCCTCACCGCATATGCAGTTTGCTTTGTGCTTTAATAGAAAAGCAGGTGTCTACCTATGCTTTGGGGAGCAACTAACAATTCATTTTATATAAAACCAGAGTGTCTCACCAGCAAAACTAATTGAAGTAAATAAGACATTTTCAATCAGCTAAAAGAAAGTATTAAAACAACCTTGCAAAATTGTCAGGACAAATTGCCAGTCAAAGCAAAAAACCTTCTCAGACAGTCTTTACCATGGTGATTGATGAGAATGAAAAATTAATGATATCTTACTGGCCTGTCAGAAGAAAAAATTGCTTGCCCAACTGAATAGAATTTAATCAGGGAGCATTAAATCATGGGAAATTATTAAAATTCACAAACGTATTTTAAGTTTTTATTATAATTGTTAGCAGTGGTGTTTCCCCTATGTGTAAAATAAAGTTAAATTCTGCTCTTTTCACCTCAGGACACAGGCTTTCTCTTCCTATGGCTTGAGGGTAATATCACCAAATTAGTAAATAGTGAAACTGTGCAGTCAAGATGGGCAGAGAAAAAGGCAAAAGTTGTACTTTGTTAGGTCCATTAGCATGCAGACCCCAGTCACTGCCTGCAGAATGGCACTTCAGTCCTGGATTTGAGGAGAAGTGGTCCCACCTTTCCACACCTTGTGCCTGTTCCCATTAGTCTGACAATGAAACATCACAAAGACTTCCCCAGAGGTGGAACTTGGTAGAAGAGATGAGAATAGGCAAAATGCAGGCCCATAATAGCCAGATGAAGAGTTTCATTAAATATTTCACTCTTGTCTCTATTCAGAGTGCTTCTTCTCCTGCCTCCCTTTTTTTTATTACTTGCTATAACAGTCAAGTAGTCATTATGCATCTTATCCCCGTGTCATTTCCTTCTATGACAAAACAAGAGTCTTTTAGTTCTTAATAACTGCATGAAACAGCATGAGAATATATAGATAAAAACCCAGATTGTTTAAGTAGTGACATCAAGATATCAACCACAGAAATGGTTATTAAGATTTTAATCTTTTAATTTAATTTTGTAATGTGAATTTAATAATCAAGTGTCTTTTCTGTGTAAGAGACCATATAATATCCTCTAACATAATATTTCAATCAAAGAAGTAGTCCAGGAATGTTTAGTCAAGGAACAGCTTTTTCTCTCTTTTGTGATTGCCTATGACGTATACTTGCACCTGTTAAAAATACTGTTTTATTACTGTGAGAAGTATTTTAGTTGAGATAAAAAGAGGATTGCATGTTTAACAACTATATAATCTGACTTGTAAACACAATTATCTATCTCCTAGTTTATAGAAAAAGGACATTGAGTTTATTGAAGCAAATAACCTGAAGAGGCTAGCAGGCTGAAATGCCTCTTAACTGCAACAACCCTTGTGAAAAGAAGGTATTAGGGAGGCTGGCAGTTAAGAAAGGGCTCCAGTCTCTTTCTGAAAGGTCAGATGCTGTGTAGACTGATGCTCATGGTACTAATTTTACTGCATCTTGTAAAGAATACTTGTCAAAATGTTTCTTTCAAAGAGCTAAAAAAAGGGTGGGGGATTTTTATGAATAGGATAAAAAGGAAATACAATCTTAAAATTTTTCCTCTCAGGAAAATAGTCTTCATAATAAAGGCAAAAGGCCCCAAGAAATAAAAATTGCCAACAAGGACGTAATTAGTTATCTGTGTTTGATAGTTTATAGACTACATACTGTGAAATCACATGTCATGTAACAAATAAGTCTGTGCATATCTCTGAACATGCAAGGATCTAAAAATGAGATGTGGTGTGAAACAATGACCCAAAGGACACACAGTGAAAATATGTTCAGGCAGAAAAATTGAAATGCTGTGGTATTCTTTCCTTTAGCACAGATATTCTTTTCTTCAGTGAAGGGATACACAATATGTGGCACTAGAGGTGATTTTAAGAACTAAATTCATGATGTCCTTCAAAGGAGAAGTGTGGGCATGAGAGTTTTACTTTTTCATCAGAAATGAGCAACGCCTACATTAACAGCAGATCATCATGTTTCAGAACTCAATCTACTAAGCACAAAAATAGAGCTAAGTTACTACATTTACACTGCTGATAGTAATGGTTTAATCAGAAGAATAGTTGGTGCAGATTTTCCTTGTTCAGTTTGACAAGAATTGTATATTTGTAGAACAGATGAAGTCACTTCTGGTTGATATCCATATGGTGTAGTTGAAAGTTTTGTACAAGAACAAAAAAAATATTTACTGCCTTTTGGTTTTTTGGTTTTTTTTTTTTTTTTTAGTTGAAAATATCTCTAATAATAAACACAACTATTTTTTCTTCTTCATGCATATCACAGCACACCACATATCAATATGATATTATGCTAGTGAGTAATCACCAAGATAGTTGTAAGACACAAATGTTACACTCGTTCGGAAAGTAAGCATTTTAAGATATTTGTGAATTAAATATTTTTAAATTTTATTTTAATTCAAAACCTGAAGTTTATCAGACTTTTTTTTTACATTAATCAGCCACAAAAAAACCCCACTGTAATACAGTCAAGTTTGTTCCTCATCTCACAATAAATTTCTCTTTATCTCCAGCAAAATTCTATGGGCTTCTATACCATTCCATAGTTACAATGCATTAGCTGTGAGGGGAACTCAAAACATCTATCCCATTGCTATTTGATTATATATATTTACTTTTGGGAAGTTATTTATAACCATGTAAGCAGAGTGAAAGTGTGATGAAGAGTGGGTAAAATCATCCAGATTGACCTCAAATTTTCAAAGAATTTCAAATTTTATAAATACAAAATTCACATTAGATTTCTGAGGGATTTAATATTTTCTCTAGAAAATGCAGCTTCAGGAAGTGTGTTTTTTAATGAAAACTTATCATGAACTAAGCCTGGACTGGAACAAAATGAGCTTTTCCCCAAAATTCTGTGTAACTTGCCATCAGTCTGTTAGTATACAATATATATTCAATTTCTTCAATGAAAGACAGTAGTATATATATTACTCTAGACATTATAACACTGATAAATCACTATGTTGATTGCTTAATCAGTACTGATGGTCCTTAATATTGGTTGATCCAATGCTTATTTAAGGACATTTGCTTAGTTCCAGTTGGCTTTGAAAGAGATAAATGGGGAGCACTTGTTGACATAGAAGTGAAGGAAAAAAGAAATTGTATTTTCAGTTCATACTGTGTCTACTAATATCTGAGAGTTTAAATTCCTCACCTCAACTCAGGGCTCACATTTGCCTGAAAACAATATAAAATTGTATGCTCATCTATACATGTAGCAGACTGTTTCTTTAGCTCCATTAAACAGATATCAATATATGGTGGAGAAAGTGAAAGGACAGTGCTGATTGGCTACCTTCTGGAGTAGACTAGCACGATACATTAGCCTTATGAATCTCTGTCTTGCTTTGATATATACAGATCTGTATGACCTGTTGATGTTGACTCAAAGAGTTGGACTAAATCTTGCATTGGTGATACTCTTTGAGAGATGCCAGTGCACTCTTTCAGGAAATTTCCTTCTTTGTCCTGATGCCGCTGTTCTATGGGACAGCAGCGATTACCTCTATCTCCTGTTTTATCAATATCTGCATGAGGTTTATGGAAAACTCATCAAGTAAACTTGAGATAAGCTTCACCCTAGTGATGACACCTAGATTTATGAAGTAAAGAATATTTAAAACCAGAAGAAATCACATCTCTATTTGATCTGTGGTTTACCAGCAGCCTTTGAAACTAATCCAAGTACTCTGACCTCATCTTAAAGTAGTGATATCGTCCTGCAAGGATTCAGGAATTACAAAGTCAAGAAAATGCAAGAGGCAGCACAGTGCCCTATCTTAATGTTGGGTACGCTCAGCTTACTGGGAAATGATGAATTTTGGCCCCAAGCATTTTCTATGGAGCCACTGGATAACAAAGATAAAGCACTCTTCCTGAAAGTGGGACATAAATTTAAATGCCTTCAGACAAAGCAGACAAAGCAGATTGGGTTTTCTGAGGCTGGCTGGAATGAATATGCAAATCATTAGGAAAACAAAGAATTAAAAGTCCACGTCCTTTCTCTGTGTCTTTAGAAAAAAATCAGGCTGAAAAATGTTCTCTCTGTCTGAGATTTAAAATGAATTTATTGAAACTGGTTTTCCTTAAGAAGCTGTTAATAAGAGTGCCCTGCATTAGTGCCAGCTTTCCACCTACACCTATTCAGGTTAGATTTGCCCTTTTAAATATTCCTATATTATTTACTTTTTACTGCTTCTTTAGTACTACTTCACCACTGTCAAATGCATAAAAAACTATCAGTAGGCTAAAAGCTTCCTTCATTCAGATCATCTGAGATTCACAGGGATATATTATGTAGTTTTAGTAATAAAAATATATTTATCACTAGAAGCTGTTGTTTAAAAGTCACCATTTATATCCTAGTGCATCTAGTTCTCCATTAGGATATTCATTGTTGAGCTCCATTTTTCCCCAATTAAAAATCCATCTATTGAACAACTCTGCCCTTTTAGGTTCATTTTTAGCATTTTGGCTCTCTAATACCATCTACCAGGATTGCAATGAAGGGGACCATAATACTGCCAAAACAATTTGATGCTTCTTACCTGCCATTTTAATTCCACACAGCTGAATTTCTCATCTCTATTGTGATTTCCCTTTCTTTCTAGTAGCAGTAAATTGCTTTCTCATATCTAATTGATTCATTCTGTTTGCTCCTGGTTCTGATAAGTTTGAAACAAAGTTTGTTCTCTCTCATGATTATGAGGTCTTAACGAATCTTAAATTAATTGCCCTTGTTAATATAAACCATGTTCTTTTAACTTGACTTATGGAAAGTCCTTAGTAATCAGGTCATATTCACTAGTATCTAGAAAATAATCAAATTTAGTCCAGTAGATGGTTATTTCATTTTATCTATCAAGATTTGTTCTGAATATAATTAGGTCCCATAAAGCTAAACTATAGGAAACTGAACTCTAGCAAGAGCCTTTCATTTTAGAGCAGTAAAAATTTCTTTTCGGAAATTGGCTTAACTTCTGCCACATATTGCCCTAGCTACAATCACCTGTGACTAAATGACCTGTTTTTACAACAAAAAGGTGTTTAGGAGTTTTTTCTTTATTTTCCTGCTTCATTTGGTGTCTTGAAAGGCTATGTTTATTTTACCTGAAACAAATTCAAGCCGGCATCTGAATCTCATTTTCCACTGCAGAATTTTGTCAAGTGAGAACTTCCCTACAAGCTAGCTACCATAAAAAAATAACATTGGACACTCACCTCCACCAACAGCTGAATCACATAGAGGTTCAAACTGAGAGTCAATGCAGAAAAAGCCATAATATCTTCAATAATTAACTAGATAATGCCTAGTGGATTCAGACAGAGTCCTTTTCTGAGATTTGTTTTCAGTAATCTAACTTCTCTATATCTGCCATCTGTTATTAAACATAAAAAAAAATGCTTAAATTTAATACCAGTTTCTCTCACAGCTGCAGCATAAAGTTGGCCTATGCCTCTGAAGAGTGGAAAGGCCAAATATCTTGGCATCAGCTTGACTCAGGGAATGCAATCCCTTTTTTTGTATGAAGTGAATGAGCTTTTATTAAAAAGAGAGAACATATCATTAAGTTGTGAAAATACAGCAACAACAAACATCTCTGTCCTATATTCTTCTCCAATATTCTCCTCAAAATATATTGTTGGAGGCTCATGGAGTCCCAGAAGAAAAGTGTCTTAGAAGATTCAAGAGGGGTGATGTGGATCACCCCAATCACCTTGCCTCTGCTCTTCTGCTTGCTCATGAATCTTCTCACATCTCACCTCACAGACTCAGGTGCCTTATGACATCAAGAGCACTGTTTTTATTGATGTTACCTCACTGTCTGTCATTGCTATGCGGTCTTCAGACAAGTGGCAATGTCAAAGCTATTACCCAGTGAACTCAAAAACTTTCCAGACTGAGTTCCCTTGTGGGGAAAAATATGTAAGTAAAGAAATACAACTTGCTTTTGTAAAATGTTCTTGGTTTGGGCTGGGGAGCGGTTTTTGCTTTTATAGTGCCATGGGTTCAGCAGTAGCAGTCATTTTTCTCCTTCTTAGTAGTTGGTGCAGCGCTGTGTTTTTGACTTGTGGCCTGA
>JAOEHY010030200.1:0-19578 GCA_025447955.1 Psilopsiagon aurifrons | reverse complement strand
TTTCGAGTCTTCTCCCCATTCCCCCCCAATCCCCCCCCCTGTGAGGGGGGGGGGGGGGGAGAAAGAGGGGGAAGTGAGTCAGCAAACTGCATGTTTTACAGCTTAAACCACGACACCAAACCACTCTGATTCCTTCCTTTTCCTACCTTTGGTTCCTGCCCTAAACTTCCCATGGTAAATTGATACAATCCTAAATGCTCTCCCCTGGCAAACCCACAAGGAGTCCCTAACTCAGTGGCAGTTCATGAGGTGCCCTGGGGAGAGCCTCTTCAATGCCTCATCATGGTGAGTCTCACCCTGCTGATGAGACTGATCATCCCTGTGATAGATCAGGGCAGGTGCTTAGGCTCATTCTTCTGACTGGGATACTGGGGCTCTTCCACTTGCCCTTGTGCCTCAGGGATCCTCTGTTGTCTGTGAAGATGAGCCTTTAATCACATAACCTAACACAAACCACCTTCTTCGCCTTTTTGTTTATTTTTTATTGAATAACTTGCAGGTTACAGCATTCTGGCTTCCATATGACTGATTTGCAAGAGCAGCTGCTCTTAACTTCAGAATACAATCCTGATTTCATTGAAATCAATGGGACTTTGGCCACTGACTTGAGTGGACTTTTGAATAAGTGTTCACTGGCATGCTTCCAAAGTATCCATTGGCCTAGATCTCACCTCGGGAAGAGACACACAGAGTTACAGGAGAAAACATATCCCACAGAAAATCCCTTTCTTTGTGCTTTGTTAAATTAGAAGGAGGAAACCTGGCCATTCCCACTTCACAGCTAGATCTACTGTTTTTTACAGTAATCTCCATCATCCCCCCATTTTCTTAATTTTCTGCAAGCCTTACCTTTTCAATTATCTGTTCATTTCAGGATAAGAAGTATCATTACGAGCTTTTGCATGTGGCTGTATATCACTTAGCATCCCAATAGCTCTTCATGCCCCTGTAGTATCCAAACAATTAGGAAAACTGGCAAGGGAAAGTTCCAAAAAAGTTTTTAGCTGCTGAAATTAGCAAAATTGTGGATTGACTTTATTGTAAATAAACAGATGAGTGCCATAGCAGCAGGCAGTTTCCCAGTGTTTTATTGCTATTTAGACTATGTCCCTTCATGCTGAAAAGAGATCAGAAAGAAAAATGCAGCATATTTTATTAGTAAGTCTTTTATATTCTTCAGGAAAACTATCAAGAGACTAGGTCTACTGTATGAGTCTATCCAAATATTTGAATAGGACCCTGCTCAGCACTTTCCTAAAATGAAGACAGAGGGGTTTTGGCTGAGTCCAAATTATGAACAGGAAGTTCCTCCGTGAACATAAGCAAGAGTGCTGATAGAGGCTGATGACTGGCTGAGACTGGAGGTTCACAATGCTGCAGCAATTTCTGGCCCTTCTCCAGCTTTGAGGAGCGAGTCTGCCAACTTGGCAGGTTGGAGAACTCAGTGTGGCAATTTTTCAAATGGGAGAAATGGTCCAAAGAGGAGCTGCAACTCTATATAAACTGCCTTGAACTGATGACAGGCGCTTCTGCTTCAGAGAATCTGGCCAAGAACTGAGTGAATCACTGTGTCCAGCTGGAGATGGACAGTGTATTTATGGAATACCTGTGGGCATTCACTGTGCAGCTACAGCCAAATTGTTAATGCCACTGTGGCTTCCAGTTGAACTTGTTGGAGAGTGCAATGTCTGGGATTCTCTGGACATTAGAGCCTGGAAGTTCCTTTGGATTCCTATAAATGTGAAGTCACCAAAACAAAAGCAGGGGGGTTGCGCTGATTCATGCTGGTTTCTTTTAAAGGGGATCTAATTTCTAGAAGTCTTTACCACACTATACCACACTATCACTTACATTAAAATCTCTAGTAAGATTTTTAAAATTTGGAAGACACTTTGAGCCCTCTAAAAAAGAAAAACTTTTCAAAAGACTGTTGTAGCCTTTCTCCCATCTAAATCTTTCTCATGCTTTTCTGTGATCCATCTCAAGCAGCGAGATGGATTTGATGTATCTAGAAAAAAATTCAAGCTCAAACAAGCATGATAACCTTGGCTAATTTGCCCTGTTGAATTCGGCAAGTGCTGCATGATTTGACCATAAACCCTGCTAAAGCCACTTCAGGCAAATTCCAAACATGAGATAAAAGAGTTTTCTTTAGCTATTTCTTGAAGTTTCACAAAGAGGAGGAAAAAAATCCCCAGAACAATTTCTGCTTAATCAAACAGAAAATAATGCAATTAATGCCTCACTGACTCTGGAAAGTCAGAAGGTCAAAACTCAACATCACCTTGGTCTACCAGTTAGACTAAGTTCGTCTTTCCCACATAATAAGAAAATCTTCTGTAACAATGACACCTCATGGCATGCATTACGGAGCCTGTGGTTTGTATTCTAAATTTGCAAGCATTCAAGATTTTATGGTCATTTTTCCCAACACTTTCATTTGTTTTCTAAACTCACTTGTCTTTCTTATAGGAATTTATATCTGTTACTTGGATGTCTGGCCTACATAGAATATAATATATGACTTTTCTTAATAGAGTAGTGCTCACAAAACTCCTTTAAGTGCTATGTCATTTCTATTAAAGAAGAAAATAAAATATTTCTGTAATCACTTATAGCACTTTTAAACAGCACTGATGAGATTGATACATGTGTTCATTCAAGCTCTTAAGCATAGCATATCCTACTCCAGTCAAATTCCTTCATACATATTTTTCTTACTTATAGTATGCTCACTTCCTCATAGGACCTCAAGGTCACTTTTGCTACTGTTTATTTCTTTCGTGAGAGTAAGATTATTCTGTAATATACTTCCTGTTTATCTACAAGCTCACTGTTATAAAAAGTCGTTGTCATTTTATTATTTTTTCTTTGACCTAAAAATAGTGAGAAATAGAAACTCCTTCTGCAAGTGAGTGGCTGACATTCCAGCACCTTCAGCTGGAGAGACTCTGAGATGTAAAGGCAACCTGCACAAGCCCTTGTGAAAAGCAAAATAATAACATCCAGAGGGAGAGAGAATGAAGGAGAGCACATTCAAAGCTTTCTGAAGAGGTTTAGCACACTTAGCAACCCTATATACATAATTTAATTTCCCCACAGGGCTATATTCCATAGCTCAGCACAGTATACTATATAACAAAAGAAGCACCAACCAAACAGTCTGGTGCCCTGTTTGAAAAAAAAAAAAAAAAAAAAATCCCAACTTTATTGGAATTTGTGTATTTATAATACAACTCTCTGCAGTGATAAGGAGACAAAAAAAATACAAGTCTTACCTGAACACAGAATACATTGCTACAACTGTAGATCTGAGCTATGGCAAGGGCAAACTAGCGTGAGCTCTCTCAAAGCAACAAGAGGCATAAAGTGGAGTCAGTATGTCCTATTTCTATTGAATGCAGCAACCTGTGAAAAAAAGGATTGTGTGTGTTTGGTGAGTGTGTCAGGAAGTAGCAGCAGATGAAAGAAGCAAAGGAGAGAGAGGCTTAATGTGGCCTGGCATCAAAATGTGCCATTATATGTCCAGTATATTGCATTATACATAATTACTATAAAAAAACATTCCAGGGCAGAAGAACTTCTATCCTACTGGCCCTTTGACCTACTTGGCTCTGTATAACTAAATTGGAAGAACCTATAGATTTTAAAGATGGTGCTGATTTATTTTTTTTTCCCTGCAGAAGCAGCATGTGAAGCAACTTTGTGAGGGTTATTTTTTCTTGTACGTCGGGTAATGCTTAATGTTATTCAAGCTAATTTATTTTGCTCCATTAACTTGGGATAGACACGGGGTTGAGGATTCTTACATCTTATATGTAATATAAATAAGCATTAATTGCTTTCAAAGTCCACTAAGAAATAACCTGTTTGGGGAGTCTGGAGCAAAGAAATTTTTCTAAGTGGTAAGGTTCACACATAAGAAGTGTGATTGCAAAGCTTTTCTACCTAAAACACTGGGTCATTCATTCCCAAAAGGAAGACCTTGCCATGACTTATCCAACCCTCAAATCTTCCTTTAAACCCTGGTTTAGCTGTGAGCAAAGTTGCAAAGTGCTCTTGGCTGCTTTTGAATGAAAATCTGTGATGTCCACTGTTCGGAAGCTGGCAACAATGAAAGCAATCATGCTGTTTTTCATCTGAGTGCAGGTTTCCTGGTCATTCTTTATGTTCCCTTTAAAAAGCAAACCTATAAATATGACTTTGGTGGCAGACGAATATACACAGCAGACAAATGTGTCCCCTCACTAATGGTTTGATAAATTTGTGAGATTTTTTTGTAGCATAATTACAGCTTGGTCAGCCCCTGCTATTATGCATCACTGTTTGTGATAAACAACTCTTTGCCCTGGGTGCTTTAGCAAAGTCTTTGAGAAAACTGTAGCCCTGTAAATCACCTGCTAAGTAGGGCTGTAGCAAATTGTTCCTCAGAGTTATGAACTCCAGAAAACTTGAGTAACAAAGCTCATGAGAGATACCAACAAGGTTCTAAATCTATTTGGCTGGGTCAGATTAAGGAATAGCTAGCTGTGTGTGGAACAGATAAAGACGGTGAAAAGCTGTTGTAGGGGTTGTTTGTTGACTTAATTAAACCTTTACAGGTTATAATATTCAATAAAAACATACTCCCATAAAAA
Organism: Psilopsiagon aurifrons; assembly: GCA_025447955.1. Lineage (NCBI taxonomy): Eukaryota > Metazoa > Chordata > Aves > Psittaciformes > Psittacidae > Psilopsiagon > Psilopsiagon aurifrons. The sequence goes on along the minus strand of JAOEHY010030200.1, from coordinate 14,941 downwards.
GTTCATCATAAGTGGGTTTTAATGAGGAATGTATACACAAAATAATGCACAGGCTGGCATGAAAAGAACATGTAATCATGCTTAAATTTCCATGATAATTGCAGTGTTTTTTTAGATTCAGAGCACTACCTGACAGCTTTTTCAAGCGTTTGTTTAATTTCTGAAGACAATCACATTTGCAGCGTTGATTAAAGAGAAGCTTTTCAGATTTACTGACTGGTTTAAAAGGAGAATTATTATGCTATTTTAAGGTCAAAAATTAAATCACTTTTGAAGAATTCAGTACAATCTTCTTCAATAGACTGGTGGCTACACTAGCAGTGTATTTGGATTTGGTTTACATCCATTACACAATTTATGTCAAAGTAGTTGTATATAAGAGGACATATAATGATTATTTCTACCTATTTCCTATTGGTATAGAGTTGTTTTCCCAGCCATCTTTTCACTAGACTAGTTCATACTTTTCTTACAAGGCCTCTGAGTAGAACATAGTCAAAAGCCTTTCCAAAATCAGCAATGGAGAGATTTTCCCTCAAACCCTCTGCTGTTTCTTTTAAAACACTGTTTATAGTCACATCTCCTCCCTCCAGTGGCCCCTCGTCAAGGAATGGCATCTACTTCCTCAGATCATAGGAGACTTATGCAGAAGAGGTTTTCCCTGTGCTCTTTCCACTCTTTCATAGCTAATCAACAACCACTCACTGCCTAGCTATTTGTGTTAGATGTGCTATATAACTGTGGCACAAAGCCTTTCATTTGTGTTCTTACTAATGCTATTTGTAGACTGTGGATTGTAGCTGCTGCCTCTGATCTTCCACTGTCTTTTAAAAATGAATAAAAAAAAAAGAGAGAAGCAATTATTGGCACTGTTCAAAGAGCTTTCCCTGTTCTGCTCTCAGGAAGGCAGCCTTTGTACAAAGCCAGTGGAGTTGTGCCCATTCACAGCAGGGCTGAATTTGGCCTGAAATGTTTCTCTAGTAAACAGCACAGGCATCCTCTTATGAATTGTGAAAGGTAGTAGTGTGGCTAGTCTCTGCATCGGACACGAGATAAGCTTGCAGTCCTTGTCCCCCACCTCTCAGATAGTTATTTGAATGAACACACAAATATTGCTCTTTGGATGGACAGAGTAATGCCCAGCCTTCCCACAGAGTGCAAATAGAATGAGCCAAAAGGGCTATATGCAATACAGGCTTACATGCAGGTGATTTTGATCAACACAATAAAATTCTCACCATGCTGATGGCTTTTCCCAGGGAAGCTTGTAACATCTAGAAGAGTTTCAGCGTAAGTCAGATCAGATCCTCAGTAAGAAGTAATCAAAATGAGACTAACAGAATGGGAGGAAAAAGGGGTCTGTGCATGCCATGAGAGGAACAGAAAGCAAACAAGGAGAGTACTAATAAAGGGGAAGAGGAATAAGACAATGGGTTGGATAGAGGCTGATCAATGTGAAAGAGCTATTTTCTTTACCATTTGCTTTTTTTTTTTTACATTGTAGGAAATGGGCTGATGCTTTTGAGAGGGAGTTAACTTACAGTTGTGTTTCAAGTAAAGTCACCTCTTGCTTGATTTATTTTCCTAAGTAGTGACATCTATTTCTCGTAAACAAGCATCATGGATGCTCTCCTACTTGTGGAGCATTCTGTTCTTAAAAAAAGTTCAGATACCCAAGAAAATGGAAGACCAGCATTTTGTGGAGATCTTGCATATCTCTATGTGTAGTGAGCACTGAAGATCTGGACTTTGAGGAAAGTGGGTCATAAGACAAGATGCATTTTGTCACAAATTGCTCCAGCTGAAAGCCTTGCTGTATGGTTCCAGATTGGAATGCACACTATCTCCAGGCTAACATGACTCTTATAAGCAATTTAACAGAGGAAGGTTAAAAAAAAAACACCTTTTTGCTTTGTTTCATTATGTAAGACTAAGCATTTGAGACATACTTCTATGTGGTTTTACTGCCCTATAATAGGTGCATGCAGACTGCAGTTATTTCTCACCATAGGAGGAAATTTCACTTGTAAACACATTCTCACAATCCATTTATGCCAGTGTTTTATTGGGAGTTACCTGTAATTTATTTTTCTTTTTGAATTTTTGGGATGTTTTATAAGACACCTAGCAAAAAAGATTTCCATGAAATCCCGTAAATATTTTAATGCAGAATTTCTAAGCTGGCAGCTCATATGCTTATAATTAGAGGAAGGGAATTTTAGTTTACTTGGATAGGTCGTTGAGCTTTTCAAGTGAAAATGCAGCAGAGAATCTGTAACACATAGAGTATATTTTCTAAAACATGTAACTTCAAAAGGACCATAGGTGCTAGACTACAATGGTGCTATTTAGTACCACTATGGCCACATTTTTACAAGTGAGCAAATTGCAAGCTAAACTCCAGGCTTGTGAATAATTAGTCATAGAGAACCCTTGGTATGAAAGCATTTCGCTTTGTTTGCCACCAAAGTAAACTCACTTCAGAAGTAACCAATACAGAAAGAGGACTGACTGGTGATCAGCCTGTGAGGCACTTGAGTACTCAACCTGTTAGGAAGGTAAATTAATAATAAAAGGAAACTATTGGGAGGGAGGAGGTTGCTGCTGCTACAGTGAGGCTTCTATCCCATCTCCAGAATAAGAAACTTGCAATTTCTTTAAAACCACAGTGGTTACAGTACTGGGAATTAATTAATTCCACTCTGACCTAGTCTATTTTACATTTCCATTCTTGGCTATTAGTTTGTTAGTGTCTTTGTTTCCTTTTAAAACAGAAATCTAATTTCAGAGGAAAGGAAATAGCCTTTTTCACAGTGAGTTCAATTAAACTAAGTTTATATATGAAACACCCAAAACCCAGCTAGTGGGTTGAGGGTCGTGTTTCATCAGGGCCAAAGATGGCTGTAGACAAACATGACGCATCATGCAATGAGAAATGCAATTAAAAATATAAGTATACATTCTTTTTTTCAACAAATGAAATGTCTTTTTATTCAGTACCTTCAAGACACCTATTTCATTTTATTTAGTTACTTGTCTCCCCAGAGCTATGTTAAGAAGTCCTTACCAGTGCCTACATATGTATCGCATCATCCCATCATTTTCAAATCAAAATACTACAGTTTCTAAATAGACAGGTAAACAGAGAAGGAAATAATTGAATAAAGAAACTGTTGAGAAGGGGTTTAGTAAGAAAATTGAAACAGGAGGGAATGGCATGCAGAGAAAAATGCAAGTTCACACACCAAAGTTAGAGGATTTGGGATTAATTGAAATCCTCAAGTGGTGCATGGTAAGTGACTGCCTATTTAGAGCCAATAGATAGGTTTCCGTGAGGTTAAGGAAGCGAAAAATCCCATACGAAGCTAGTGAGATGTTAAATTCTAATTAGAAGTGTTAATTAAAAAAAAAAAACATTTCCAATTTCATCAGTGAGAGTGCTTTTGTTGTTCTGATTCTCTTTGCTACAGTGAATCCTAAGTATCCTAACTAATTTTGTCCCAATATTATTTACCACTTCTATAGGGTATAAAAAAGTTGATTATGACTATAGGAGCATGGATTATTACAGTGGCACCTACTACAGTCTCTCTGATAAGTGGACTATCAGCACTTCCACTATATGAGACATTCCTTGGCTTGAAAACCAGAGTCATAAGATTCACACTGGAATGAAATTTGGGTACATAACTTACCAGCTTGTAAAAAAAATGCCCTATAAACTTTATGCATACTGATCTGATTGAACGTTTTTTAATTAACTATACAAAAACCAGTTTGTTTCCTCCAGTTTCAAATATTGCTCTGTGCAACACTAACTAAAAAATGTTGTTATTTAACTTGTCATTTTACAGGTTGTTAGCCCACAGCATGGTTCAAATAGCCAACACATAAAGAAACAGGATGCGAATGGCAGACAATTCTTTACTGGGAGCTCTGGGTACCTACCCTCCAGAAACAGGGCTTCTGTTCAACTGTACTGTAGACAAAAACTGCTTGCTGCCCATGCAGGGGGCATGCCAAGCTGCTGCAAGAATCAGGGATTGTAAATCCCAATGAAGACACTGCCTGTAACTAGACAGGCAGTAAATTGCAACCCCTAGATTAGTGGCCTACATCAAGTAACTGCCTTTGAGAGGGGGTCAGCTAGATACTTACCACTCTTCACTGAGGACTCTGAGTTAGGGACACCAGCAATATCTTCATTTGTAAATCCATAGTAAGACTTCTATAGTACATTTTGATTCTGATTATCAAATTAAACTACAGAAGTACCTACAGACCCCATTAAACACCTATTTTAGAATGCATATTTTAAAACAATTATTCACTGGATTAATCTATAAGCACAAATCATCACTGGTTTATATATTGATGCACACATTCCTGTGTGTTTCAAGTTCTGCAAAAAATGAGACACATTTTAAATATGGAGATCTCTGAAAACTGCAAAAGCTAGGAAGCCATGAGATATGATTCCTCTTGGAGTGATGCTTTTCCTGCTCAGTACTTGATGAAATTTAAATCTTTTGAAGCATTTGGCAAAAGAAATCCAAAGCCCAGTAACAAAATACCTCAGTCAAACAAAACAAGTTCCCCCCCACCAAAAACCAAACCAAACCAGCAAAAACCCCCACAGATGGCAGGTGGCAGGTACCTACCAACCACACAGGCCAGTAATGGCCTTGGGAGTGAGAATTCTTACCAGTCAAGAAAACCCAGCTTACAAACAACCAACCATCTCCCCCTCCCCCAAATATATAATTCAATTTGAAGAAGTTATTGAAAGACAACAGTTTAAGAGCTTGGCATCTCCAGAAGTTTCCTACACTGTTTCTTGTGTGTGTTCACAGCTCAGACCATGAAAGAAACATGCAAAGGCTGCTGTTCTACTTCAGCGCAAGACGTTTTCCACATAATTCACAGGGTAACTTTACCTGCCTCTGAATAGGATGAGAAACACATGTAGATACCAAAGCCATGGAAGTGGTGATTTCTAGCAGAAAGATAGTGACATCTGTGAGAGACATAATGCCCTAAATCTCTACATTTCTGTGTTAGCGAATCTTCACCTATATCTAATGATGAAATAAAATCAGAAATAAGATAACTTGATACGTCTTAGGCAGAGTACAGGAATATGATATGCTTTCTTTTTGCATGGCTTAACCAGAAGTCTGTTAGAAAGACCTAAACATGATGTTTTCTCACTAAAATTTATATACTGGACATGGAAAAATATTTCCCAGTGGTAATTTTGATCAACAAGATTTTTCCTGCAAAAACCTTCCTTTCAAGAATTCAAGAACTAAGAATAAACACAGTGATGGAAAGCCTCTGTCCAGTTTTGTCTTGTATATTTGGGCGTAGCTTAGGAGGGTAGCCTTGCATACTAGCAAAACACATACAAAAAAGTAAAGCAGCAAGTAACTGACTTGATTTTTATGACTTAACACATGTAAATGTATTTTACCCAATGCTTTGTCATGTATAATTCAGAAAGTTAAGGCTAGCTTCTGGTGGCAGATCAAAACTATGACAAATATATATACAATTCCCCTGAGAAAATGTAAGATCAAATTCTGTATTTCACTTCAACTGAAAAGGAAGGATCATTAGAGAAGAGCATTTCAAATGTGTAAAGAGTATTTAGGATTTTATGCTTTATACTGCATAAAGGAGACATAGTTATCCAGCCTATGAACTACCACCTCTTTCCTAAAACATTTCTGGATAACTGACAACATTTATACCTGTACTTTTTAAAAATTCTGTCATTCTGCATTCACACATCCCCCCCCAGTACGTAATTAGAAAATGTTATTCTCTGTGTAGTAAGCAGTTTATTTTCTTGGCACAATTACTGGACTGTATCTTGTAGATTTTTCTCTGAAGTACTGAAATGGAAAGAAACTCCTGTTAGCACTTGCCCCCAGCTCCCTTAACTCTCCAGGCAAGTTTGATGAGTCACACTTTTTCCTTTAAAGCTCTAGAATCTCATGCCAAATTCAAGCAGTGTTGCCAACTCCAGTGATTTTATCATGAGTCTCATGATATTTAAAGGCCTAGCTCCAGCACTCATTTAATAACATTAGAATCTTGCTTTCATTAAAAATAAATACATAAAATCAAAGCTTTCAGGCTGGAGAACTGTGACAAAATAAGAAAAAGCCCTGAACAAATCCCCCCAGAACAACAGAAGACCAACAAAACAAAAACAAACCCCACAGAATATAAAGGCCTCAAAGAAATCTAGATGGCAAATAAAAAAAGAACCCTACTTAGAGAAAAGTCCTGAGATTTGTAATGTGATTTATATGATGTTAGGGGATTCCCTCATGGTTTTGGAAACAGCTGAGGCTGTTTCCAAAATTGTCACTCACAGTAGTGACTGAAATCATTGCTCACAGTAGGGAATCACCACCAGCATCATGTAAAGGGAAGAGTCTGACCTAGAAATAAATTGATACTGCTAATTGCGTTACTTACATTGCTCCTGGCTTCTGAGCATAAGCCATAGTCAAGAGTTTAGGAAGACCTTAAAGGAAGACCTGTACTGTTTTATTGTTCCTTTCCAAAACCTGTCCACCACCTGCTGAATCACCATTTTTCCTCAGATGTAGCTCAATGCTCTCGGCTTTCTTGGCCATCAATATTGTTAAACTTTTTAATTGTCCATGATGCAATGTCCCTTGTCTACACAAGGTGTTTGCAACATCCTCCAGATTGTTCATTCTTCATATTTGCTGACACAATGTTGTGCCACCTGTCATCTTCTAAAAATACCTCTACTTCCCTTGAAAACTGCCTATTCTTCCTTCAGAGAAAAGAAAGAAAATGAAATAAATAATTTTAAATATCAGACTTCAGTGCTGCACAATATAAGACTAACCTGTACGGTCTGCCACACTTGCGGTCATGGTTTTGTCATGAAACCTCTTTGAAAGAATGCTTCCTATACTTGTCACAAAAAAACAAAACCAAAAACAACACCCAGAAACAACAATCAATTGACCAACCAACAACAACAAAAACCCAAACAAGACAGCAAACCTCAAAATGTGGTTATGCAGCAGCACTGGAAAGCAGAAAAAATATTGGGTTTTTTTGTCAAGATTTTGGATTTAGCTTTTTTACTTTCTTTTTTTTTTTTTTTTTTACTTCATGGATTATGGTCTCTTAGCTTCCTCATAGTGAGGAATATATCTCAAATGATCAAGATAATTATTAAAATTGTGGAGGCTTTTTTTGTCAGTGGCTATTTATAATTAATAAAAACATATAAGAATAGGATTTGAGAAGTATTTACAGTAATTTCTACATCTGTTTAGAACTTTTCCTACAGCATATCCCACTTAGGTATCGACAAAGATGTCATGAGGCAGAATGAGCAAAACCAATCAACTGATCATATGACCAAAAGTTTAAAATGCACAACTGCGTTCACTAGAACAGTTCTACAAAGCTTTCCAGCGTCAGGAGGACCTGGGCTCAGAAGGACCTTCATTTCAGGATCTTCAGTTTCTTTTAAACATTCTGGTCAAATTGTATTGTAACTAAGGAGTAAAATGCAAATTAGCTATCAGCCTTGAAGAGAAGGAAGTAGAGATATTCTGGTTAGATGTGCTAAGATGTGGTTAGATATTCTGTGTTAGATGATACTCTGTATAACTGACTCCTGATGATTTTGAGCTCTTGTGGATCCAACCTTCAAGACACATTCCCTTCCTTTTATAAACAGAGAAAATAAACAGCGTACAAAATGCTTTGGGCTGATGTGAAAAAAAAAAAAAAAAAAAAAGCCATGGCCACAGAGAATTTGTCCTTTTGTCCTGGGTTCAGCAGTAGCAGTCATTTTTCTCCTTCTTAGTAGCTCGTGCAGTGCTGTGGTTTTGACTTTCAGCCTGGGAACAGCTCCAATAACACCGATGTTTTCAGTTGCTGCTCAGTAATGTTTGCTCTGACCAAGGCCTTTCTGAGTCTCATGCTCAGCCAGGGAGGAGGGGAAGCTGGGAGGAAACAGAGATAGGACACCTGACCCAAACTAGCCAAAGAGGCATTCCATACTATAGCACATCATGCCCAGTATATAAACTAGGGCAGTTACCCAGAAGGGTTAGATCGCTGCTCAGGTTGGGCTGGGTATCGATTGGTGGGTGGTGAGTGGTTGCATTATCTTCCCTTGTTATTACCCTTATCATTATTATTGGTGGTAGCAGCAGTGGTTTGTGTTATACCCTGGTTACTGGACTGTTACCCGTGGGAGTTACATTCTTTTGATTGTCCTCCCCATCCCTCTGGGAGCGGGGGGAAGGAAGTGGGGGGGAGTGAGTGAGCGGCTGCATGGTTCTGGGTTGCCAGCTGGACAAATAAGCAAGCAAACAAGGTATTTTGCTTTTCGCTTTCTGACAGTTTATTATGTGGTGGGGCCTCTTCAGCATGCATCACCTCCTCCTCTGGTGACATTTCAAAATCTTTGGCCTCTGGCCAGTCCATGACATCTTGTAGAATTCCTGGATGACTGGGATTCTTATACAAGCTTGTTGTGTAATTACTGCAGCCCACTTACTCCATGTAGCATCGGTTGCATGATGTGTAGAGGAGACCCTGCCTTTGAGCATCCAGCCCAGCACTGGCAACCGGGGTGCCAGGAGGAGCTGTGCTTCAGTGTCAATCACTTCCAAAGCAGCTCAGACCTCTTCATAGGCCACCAGTATCTCTTTTTCAGCTGGGGTATAGCTGGCCTCACATAGACTTAGGTTGGCAACATAATTATTTATATGAACATATAATGGAAGCGTTTAGCATTTACACATCTTTTTTCCCCTCCTCCGGGGTCAGCCTATGAAGGAGATGTTCCCTTACACCCCCAGCTTCGCCACAAGACTATTTACAGCATCATTTGAGAGTTCTGAAGGTGTTGAATGGCCTTTGGATATCCTTGAGACCTGCCTGCTGATTGTGATGGGGATCAGCATGTTGGCACGCATACAGAGTGTGTTTTACCCACAACCATTTTGTCTGATCTCAAAAGTTAAGCAAAGAGAGGTTTGGGTCTTGTCTAGGTTTAGATGATGATATAAAAGGACCAAGAGATTTTCCCTGAGGCTGGGCAGTCATGTGTGGCACGGTGTGTGGGATAGTATCAGCAAATTTCTAGGCCATTTGGCCCCTCCAGTGCTTTGGAACTTCATCACCAAACAAGTGAAAAATCCAGAAAAATTAATAAAACACTTAAAATGCTGAAGTTTGTAGCCCCATTGAACACAGTCACCTGCACTGTGAAAAGTCGTCTTTCTACAGGATGTTAGTTTCCCTCATGTGTCTTACATTCACATCCTGAACTATGAGAAAGAAAAACCCCAACCCTCTTCTTTGCAAATTCTCCAGATACCCTGGAAAAACTAAGATTTTACAAAATGACAGAAAGAATACAGTGATTTTTGCTTTGAGTCATACCCCATAAAATATGACAGTTTTGAAGAAAGGTAAGTGTCATTCAATCTTGAATCAAATTTTGAATACAGTAGTAATGAAATTATCACTTCTCTCACACAGATACGTGAACAATGAAAATTTCACACAACTCCAAGTTTAATTTGCTGATGGAAAAATTGCCTACTGCTCAGAGAAGGCCGGGTGAATACTACTGTTTTGTAATGGGGTCCGCATTATAATATTTGACTGTATTTTGAAGAGTTTTGTGCAGCAAAAATACCCACTGATGTAAAAATGAAAAAGACTAGTTGGTCTATTAGGAGAGCTAAATCAGGCTCTGTGCTGGCATTGCCAGCATTTATTTCTGTCTTGACAATAGATAATAACCATTTCTAGCAGGTCAGGCTCCTATTAAATATCCATTGCAACTTGACTTTTGGCAAAATATGTAGTTTTACAAGGAAACAAAAGCTGCAATTCTCTAAATGAAAGCAGAGAATATGTTGAGTTTAATGTGGCTTTTCTTGCCAGAGATGATTGGTGAAGCCCATCTATTAAGTTTTATTTATTTAGTAATTGTGCAGAAGCTTTCCAGTTCCACACTGACTACCAGAAATGAAGAGATGCTATAATATGCAGTAAATGATGTTTTTTTTCTCTCTCTAGCCCACTTGCATGATGGCTGGACAAGGCACTGGGATGGCCTTTTCCCTGATCTGGATAGAAAAGTTAGAGAGGTTGTTTCCTAATTGCTTTTCCTTTCAACAGAACACTCTTTGCCATGCTCTTTATTGAAGATTTCTCTGCCCATCATGTCAGAACAAAACCAAGCAGGTCTGCCAGATCTGCATCCCATTCTGTTCTTGGTATCTTCCATGGACCTTTCTCTGTTACAAACAATTTCAGAGTCTGAATTAAGCAGCAGGTTTTGAATTGAGGCTTAGAGTTGAATTATGTCAAAGTTTTATAAGAGTTAGGACCAGAGCCCAGAATCAAAATATCAGACATTGCATAAAATGTGGGGCATAATATAGGGAAGAAGAAGAGGATTCTAACTTGAGAAAATATGGGATGGACTATAGGAAAGAAGAGGATTCTATTTTTGCCATAAAGTGCTCTTACTTAATTGAGACCAAAATAAGTATATGCAAAATTGTCTTCTGATGCAATTTTATATTGAGTTGCTTTTTTTTACTAAAACATAGCCTTTTCTTTATCATCCCATTTTCTATATCAGTCAGGAAGATATTTGGTCTCCTAAATTCTAAATTGGTTTCATAAACTCCTATTTAACCAAAAAACTAGTCAATTTAATCCTGCACCTCTCCTCAATCTCAGCATACATGGCCTCCTTTAGTTTTTTCTGATCTTGATATACTCTCACTAGTCTCATTCACACTAGGCCACTTGTACCTCTGACATTAGAAAATCCCATTTTGCAGTGCCTAGTCTTGCTATAGCAGATTAGCAGCAGTTCTTTCTTCTTCCCCAATGACCAGGATCATCAAAATACAATCTACTCTCAAAAAGAGTTGCTAATTTTTTTTTTTTTTTTTTTTGGTAGAGATAAGGAAGACTTAAAACAAATACTGTTGCCTGCAAAGTGCATTGATCTTTCGGTAGACTTTCTTGAAACCCTTATTTGGTCATAATTTCAGTTATTTAACACAAAGAAAACGATTTTTTTTATTATTTTTTTTTTTTTTTTGGTTCTTATCAACAACAATGTCTTTCTTTGCAAATCTTTTGAATAAGAATTCCTGCTTTAGTGGTTAGAGATATTTGTGATACAAAACACTGCAACTTCTGTTCCTGGGGGGCACTTTATTTTTTGTGGCATTAATTCTTTACTGCTGAATCAGAAGAAACAGTGTTCTGAAACAGTCAGTCAGACTTCATCACAAGCTGCCTGTCTTCCCTTAGGATGTTTTTTTGGTAACAGAAGAAAAGGAAACATAAGCAAACATTCCAATGCAGAGGTTATGGCTAGGACCAAAATTTTTCAGGCCTAGAGCCAGCTCACAAAGCTCCACTTAGTCAAATCCAAATTTCAGTGGACATCAGCACTTTTCCATCCTTCTTTCTGTTTTCTTGATCCATTGAGAAGAAATGTAACTAGTTCACTTCCTTGATTATTGACTTTCGCGTGGTTGAAAGCCAAAAATGTTATCCTGCCAAATAGTACCTGTGCAGAAAAAAACCCACCCTACATTAAAATATTTCCCGATTCAATACCTAGAGAAAACTCATGCAGATTTTCAAGGAAATGCAGTGAATAAATCAATGGCAAGATAAAGGCCTATGCAGCAAGGCGGCTAATTATAGCAAGACAAAATGGAGGAACAATTCTTGTTCTGTGTTGCACTTACTGTGTGTTATCCTGAGTTCTCACTATGCAGTCAGTAGTCCATTAAAGTGCAGAATTCTAGTAATATTAGTGAGGATATTTAATTTCTTCATCAGAGAAAAAATGTCTATTCAAAGGCATCCATTTTACAAAAATAAGTATATTTCATTGTAAAAAAATGAGAACAAAAATAAGAATTTTCTAAAATAAATTCAGTCGTGCAGCAGTCTGTGAAACATAAAATCTTTTGTATGTTTTTCACATAAAACACTGTTCTAAATGCGAGTGGATCTGTAACCTCAGAGATTAATAAAAAGAAAATCCTTTGGTTTGTTTGTTGTGGTTGCTTTTATTCGGGTGATGAAAATAGAACAAAGCAGACTATGTTCAAACAGCAGTTATTCAGTAGTCTTTACAGATATTGTCTGAATCTAATTGGATTTTAATGAAATGATATTTCCTTTGTGATAAGTACATAAAAATTATGTTTTTAATTAACATCACAAGGTATAAGCTATAGATACCAACCCTCAACTGAAATAATATTACTTTAATGTTTGCTTCATTAAAAAAGGACAGAAGTAATAACAACATAGCAAAAAAACGTGTATAAACTAACTGGACAATGATTAGTGCTGGACCCTTTGCATCCCAAGGAGCAGAGCCATTTTCCTGATGTCTTTTCATTTCCTACTTCTCAATTCACTAGTGTTTAGTCATGAAAGAGTTTACAGTGCTTATTTATACACTTGAAATTCATTCTGGGGGGAGTAGCCACTTGGACTGGAATATCAATATGCCAGGGAGAATATAAACTAAAGTAAGTTTTCAAGGAGGCCTTGTAAGTCGCACAATAAAAATAAATAAAAACCCCCAAACAAACCAAACCCCAACTTGCAAATAAAAAGCTACAAAGAAACAGCACTACCCTCGCCCAAAGAGCCCTTAGAATATTATACTACTTGGTAAATGTTTCTCTTTACTGTTACAATGTAAGACTAGAATCATTGACTCATAAAACCACAGAAATGCTAAGGTTGGAAAAGACTTTTAAGACCCGTGAAGGCAAGAGAGAACATCTGGAGAAAGGCAGACTTTCACTCAGTCAAGAGGGGTTGGGTTACAGATCATTTAGGCAAACTTGACATCCATAAATCCATAGGCCCAGATGGGATTCACTGACCACTGTGGGAGGAACTGACAGATCTATTGCTAAGCTTCTCTCCATCATCTTTCAAACATCATGGAAAACAGGAACGGTGCCTGAAGGCTGGCAGAAAGCTATTGCCGCACCAGCCTTCAGAAAGGTCAAGGAGAAGGACCCAGGAAACTACGGGCCAGGCAGCCTCACCCCCAACCCTGGAAAGCTGATGGAACAGCTCATCCTCAATGTCATCTCTAGGCATGTGGAGGAAATGAAGGTTATTAGGAGTTGTCAACATGGATACACCAAGGTAAAATCCTTTTAGGAAAGCTCAGAGAGTGTGTGTTAGATGAGTGGACAGTGAAGTGTATTGAGAACTGGCTGAATGGCAGAGCTCAGAAGGTTGTGATTAGTGGCAGAGTTTAGCTGTCAGCCTGTAGCTCACACTGTTTCCCAGGGATCAGTACTGAGTCTAGTCTTGTTCAATCTATTAATAAATGACCTGGATGAAGGGACATAGTGTACCCTCAGTAAGTTTGCTAATGATACAAAATTGGGAGGAGTGGCTGATACACCTGAGGGCTGTGCTGCCATTCAGTGAGGCATGGACAAGCTAGAGAGTTGAGTGGAGAGGACCCTAATGAAGTTCAGTAAGGGCAAGTGCAAGGGTCCTGCACCTAGAATGGAATAACCCCATGCACCAGTACAGGTTGAGGGTTGACCTGCTGGAAAGTAGCTCTGCAGAGAAGAACCTGGAAGTTCTAGTAGCCAATGAGTTAATCATGAGCCTGCAATGTGCCCCTGAGACTAAGGCCAAGAGGATCCATGAATTGTTAACGGCACGGGAGAGGCACAGTAAAGATATCATAACCAAATGTAATAGCAAGTGCATCAGTGTTGAGATGAGACTGCCTAACACTTGAAACCGTATCATTAATCCACCCTTGAAGGCCAAAAAACCGTTCGGTATGGATTCTATGTCCATGTCAACCAATTGTGTACCCGTTGCGCTGGAAGGGCCGAGTGAAGAAGCCCCAAAAAGAAAAACCCGAGGCGCCCGAAGCATTAAAATGTCGCGATTACGAGGCAAAGGGTACGCAGACTAGCAGAGATGGCTCTGTGAAGAGCACCGTAAATTGAGTGAACCGATTTATGTGCCTGACCGAGGAACCAGAGGCGCAAAAGAGCAAGAGGTGCGAGGGGTGTAGGGAGAAAGAATGATCCTGAAGCTGGTCGTGATAAACCTTACATACACCGGATAGATGATTTCTCATGAGTAGCCTAATCAATAAATAACCCAGTACCTGAAACTAGAGCATCAAGAGACTATTGGGCTGTATGGACTTAGACCATTCACTTGCCATTTATCAAAAACACTGCCGTATACCTAAACATACTATGTTAAAAGGGCTAAATGCATGACCTAAAACACTGAATCCATTTGCCATTAAACCATGACAGAGATATCCTGAGAAACAAAACCGAGCTGTTCCAACAACAATCCAATTATACAAGTTATGAGATATAACATTAAACTATAACCATCATATAAGTTAATGAAATGTATATAGGATAGCTGTTGAATGCCAGATACACAGTCTTGAAAACTAGCCCACAGTGCACTGTGGGGGGGTAGGGGGGGTACCATGTGGGCAAAGTTCCTATAGTTGAGGTTCAACAATGGTTTTTCAGGCCATAGACCTTAGGTGGTACCTAAGTGGGAACTTTATGGCCTATTTTGTATTGTTTTTAGGAGTTGGTTTTGTTTTAGCGGCATTGTTGGTTGCGTCCAATCCTCCTTATTATGGGGTTGTTGGGTTGGTCTTTGGGTCTGTGGTAGGATGTGGGTGATTGGTGAGTTTAGGGGTTTCTTTTGTGTCTTTAGTGCTTTTTATGGTTTATTTGGGTGGGATGCTGGTGGTTTTTGTGTATTCTGTTTCATTGGCTGCTGATCCGTTTCCTCAGATGTGGGGAGGTTGGCGTCCTGTGGGGTATGCTTTGGGGATTGTTCT
>JAOEHY010030199.1:0-30521 GCA_025447955.1 Psilopsiagon aurifrons | reverse complement strand
ACAGGGCAAGGTTTTAGGATTCTGATTGGTGTGAATATATTTTTGTGAATATATCTCTTCTTATACTTTTAAGAGCTTTCTAGCCATTGTCAGGTTTTTGGGTTGGTTTTTTTTTGGCGGGCAGGGTGGGGGAGGTTTGTTTTGTTTTGGCTTTTTTGTGTCTGTAAATGCAAAAGAAAGAGTATCTTTGGACCAAACAAAAATCCCTGTGAGTAGTATTCAGCCTTGCTCCTTGGCCATTACATTTTTCTTTCCTGAAAACTGAAGAAGCTGAGGAACGCTGACTATTTCTGGTCATAACGAGGTTCAGGTTTTATCCTTGTTTGCACACAAAATTGAATCAGTCATTACCTTGGTTCAGCCTACTGCATTGATTCCCTCATATTTATTGAAATGTAGCTTGACTTTAAGTCAATTTAAAATGAAAAATGTGAAGTTTCTTTATATCACAATAAATGATACTCCAAACTCTTTTTTTTTTCAAGTTTAGCAAAAACAGTTTGAATATCACATTCAAAACTAAGAAATCTACACGTAAACAACCCTGTAACAGTGCACAGCTGCTCCCTGAGAAATTTATTTCAAATTCACTGCTGCTAGACATGGGGTCTTGCCTAATGCAAGCTGGGTATATTTGTGCTCCTGTGTAGGCTCTGCTCACTCCACTGAGATGCTCTGTGCTGCACATCACGTAGTGACTGGCAGAACTGGAACCTTATATAGACATGATAGGTGAGATGTATTGACGAATTCAAGTCCAATAACTTGTGAGTTTCTAGCTGATGTACTTATCTGTCTTTCCTTGAGAAAATGTCTCAGAGAATTGAGACATCTGTTGTGACGGATTTTACACGGCAAATGTCAGTCCTAACCAGTGAATTCTTTTCTGTATTTAAATTGGTTTTGCAACGGCATAAATTACACTTATATAAACACTTTTGTCAGTGAAATTCATCATAATCTTACAAAATCAGTAGAGGTTTTGGTGGTTCTGTCTTCAAGACATTAGTCCCACAATGTATTATTAAACAAAACAAACATGATTAAAAAGTGGGGGTAACAAAAAACAGATGAATGGCTTATGAACAAGGAAATATTTTCAAATTAAAGTTTAAAGCAGTCATTGTTTATTTGTGCATGTTTTTGTCTTTTAATATTAGGTTTTAATCCAATGCTTTCTATTAAACCATTAAGCAAGTAATCTAGAATTATTGCCAACCTTAAGCAATCATTGCACAAAGCTACCATTGCAGCATTTAGTATGTTCAGTAATTTTACTGTTCTGTTTTCTTTTTATGTTTGTAGTAGAAAAATAGTGGGCAATTGCAAGTGCCACCTTTTTAAGCAAAAAATATATAAAGCCACTTCTTTCAACTGTGCTGAATCAGAGAAAGGTGCAATTAATATAGAGCTCCAAATGATAAGCATCTTTCTTGGGCAGTTGCTTTCCCTGTTCAAAAAATAGGACATGATTTTAAATCTGAGCTGGGTCTTCAGTATAGTGTTGTGTTACTGCATCGGGAGTAAGAGGCAATGTGTGAAGGGAAATTTGCATGGTCCACTAGTTTTCTTTGACATTTTCTGCTAGTCTGGATTTTTATGTAGTACTGCAAATCACATAGCAGGCAAATGAACTGTGGAATTGCTACGAGTTTGAGATAATGAATATTCATTGCCTCAATTAGAAAATTGGAAATGAAAGCTCAGTAGATTTTAGTGATAGTGATACAGCTGTTGATCGTGTTTTTTCAATAGTGTGTAATCAAAATCTAAATGAATTCTTTGTCTTGATAATATTTTTTTATTATGCTGTTGTCATCCTTAATGTTTTGTGTATGGTCTTCTGTGATACATGACGTAAAAGTTCCATTCTTTTCGAATTAAATAGCTTCCTTATTAAGATGGCTACTTATGAAGGCGTTTTATATATCAGTTTAAGATTCTTTGTCTTCAGTAATATTCTGGATGAGTTCCCAATCTGAATTATAGCCAAGGCTTAAAACTGCATTTCAAAGATCTTTACTTCGTATTAACATTTAAAGAAAACATCATGGGGCAAGTGTACAGGTGTACCACCGTTCTCTCCAGTTTCCTGCCTGTGGATTCCTCTTTGAGCTGCTGGGAACATATGCATCATCTTCCAGATGACAGGGAACATGATGTTGTATGGTAAAGGAAATTATCAGCCGATATCTTCATACAGAAAGAGACTGATTTAAGCAGACTGAGAGAACAAAAGCTGGCTGCATTGATGTATAGACAGGTTTATCACCCTCAAGAAGCTAGGTGTTATCTAGTACTGCTAGCATTTCCTCTCTTCTAGCGTGTAGTAGTGTTTACTGTCACACTTTACAAATCCCCATGACAAGGCACATCTGCTGTCATGTGTGACACTGATTCAGAGGCTCACAGCACTCACTGTGACAGTGAATGACTTGGTGCCTGTCAGTTCAGCTATCCCACATCTAGTAAAGAGTGGCTGAATTCATGCTGACGAATAAGAAAATGTAAGTTGAGTCTACAGAGGAAGTTAGTATATTTAGCTAGTTTTCTCTCACATTGGCTCACTTCACAGCAGCTCTTTCCTGAACTATGTTAACAATGGAAGTAATATATTGGGTATATTACAGCTCTAGCCAACGGAGTCAGCAGGCATTGGTAAGATAGTAGGTGTCTATATGTATGTCCAGTCTTTCCTAGTTTAGGCAGTTCTGTTTAGGTAAAAGCTCACAAAGATGATCTGAAGGCTGGAGCACCTCACCTATGAAGTCAGGCTGAGAGAGTTGGGGTTGTTCAGCCTGGAGAAGGGAAGGCTCCAGGTAGACCTGAGAGTACCCCTCAGTACCTAAACGGGACCTACAAGGAAGCTAGAGAGGCCCTTTTTACAAGGGCAAATAGTGATAGAACAAGGGGAAATGGCTTTAAACTGACGGAGTGGAGATTTAGGTTAGATATTAGGATGAAATTCTTTAATGAGAGTGTGGTGAGATACTGTATCGGTTTCCCAGAGGAGTTCCGGATGCTGCCCCATCCCTAGAAGTGTTTAAATCCAGGTTGGATGGGGCTTTGAGTAACCTGATCTAGTGGAAGGTGTCCCTGCCCCTGGCAAGGGGTTAGAACTAGAAAATTTTTACCAAGATCATCTTTACCAAGATTTAACAACCCAAACCTTTCTACAGTTGTATGATCTTGATCTTGGAGAGTATAAGACTAGTCATACCTAAAGCAGCTTTAATGTGTTCTTGAGGCAATGAGTAACAGCTCTAAACTACATCAGGCAGTGACTCCCTTATTTGTGAAGCATTTCTCAACCCTTTGTCAGCATGATGTCCTTTGTTGCTGCCTTAAGTATAAACACTCTCACTACATAATTCCTGCGTTATTATTGGTGTGTTAACAAGAGCTGGAAGCAGTCATTACAAAAAATAAAGACAATATACTCATGTTTCCCATGAGTCATTACATATACTGCCTTAATTTTGTTTGCTTTTAGACTAATGGTGTTTCCAATGACTTGTACGTTGAAAATGTGCTATATTGCTAAAAAAGTCAGAAGAAAACAAAAGCAGGCTCTACGCAGTGTTTATATGGAGTGAGCTGAAGCCTGAAAGACAGCAACTTAAAAAGAAAATTGCTTCTCTGTAAACAGCTTGAAAGTAAGCAATTTAACAGTTCCAGTTTGGGGGCATGGTATTTTTCTTAAGTGCACAAGGGATTGTGTTTAATGGGTTAGATGTGTATTAACAAGGAGCATCTGGAACAATAGGAACTTCAGGATGGGAGGGAAAAATTAAGTGCTACAGAGAGAGAGAGAAGTCATTCAAACAAGCATCTGTTCCTTGGGAACACTGGAGAAAGTCAAGTAAAATTTGTCAGTCATCAACTCTGTTATCTGTTAGAACTAAATCTGCTCACAATTAGCTTCATGTCATATTTCAGTTTGTTAAAATTCATAAAGTTCTCTAAAAGAAAATCTGGATTATAAATAATTAGTTTTACAAAAGTGTTCTCGTAATTTTCCTAAGGCATACTCAACAGAAAGCAATACCAATTCTGATTTCCTGAGATGAGTGCTGCCTGAACTTAATAATGACTCACAGAGAATGCTCCCCATGGTTCCAAAATAAATAGATAGAAACAGGATTTTCTTCAGGAGCGCAGGATGCAGTGTTCCTCAGCAATTGTGATTTGAATAAACTCCTTTAAAAAGCTTAACTAGCTACCACATGAATCCGTATTTAGAGCTTACTCTCAAGTCAGCAGCAAGAGGCACCTCCTTTTAAATTCTGATTGCAATGAGCATGCTGTGGGATAGGACTTCTGGAAATAAAGATATGTTTTCTCCTGCCCTCAGCTTCACTAGCCATATGTTTCAGTGTATGTCATGCTGTATTTATTTACCACTTAGGTATATAAAGTACCCCCATCAGGTATCTAAGTAAATCAAATGCCTGCTACAAGCAGTTGCTCAAAAAAATATAGAAGGAAAAGAAATGGTTCTGCTAGTTTTATTAAAACACCAAAACCAAGCCAAACCAAACCAAACCAAAAGCAAAGCACCAAAATCCACAAAAAGAAAAAGAAACCACTTGGGTATATTCAGTTTTGGCTATCCAAGAGTGCAAAGAACTATCCACACATTGAGTGTTGTTTGAAGTGGCAAACACATGGGGCTTGAATGGGGACAAAGGCAAGTAAAATTTACTGATAGAACAAAGGTCTTAGCGAAGCTAGAAAGAAAATACTTAATTGTGGACTGAAGAAAGCTGATAGAGATATTAGTTGTGGTTATAAAGTCACGAATATTGTAGATAAAATGGATGCAGAGCTGTTACTGCTCAAATTTTATGGTACAATAATTAAAAATAATAGATCTATTTAAAAGGGATAAAAAAATACTATTTTACATAGCGTGTAGAGAATTTCTGAAATTTTTTATCACAGGATCTTCCGAAGGCAAACAGTACAAAGAGGGCATTTGATAAACATGTGGGCAAACAGATTTATAAGTATATGCTGAACGCAACAGTCATGGATGTACCCTCTAACAGCTAAGTGTAATGACTACTTGTACTGGGTATATGAGAGCAGCAGACCACAGACAGTGTCAGCATGTATCAACTGTTGAAACAGCATTTTCTGTTGTTGTGATAGAACTCTAAACTGGGTAAAACACTGCTTGAAGACAGTGCATTTCTTAGTCCTTATGGTGCTCTGCTCTGAGTGTGTTTTGGGTTACTCTTTTCATTTTACTTACCGTCCTTCTCTTCATAAGGTTTGCCTTGCAGTCAAAAAGTAATTAAAAATGCTGAGATCTATAAAACACAATAAAATTAACAAAAGCCTTGGACTTTTGAAGGATTTTCAATGAGACCATGAATCCTTCATAAAATGCATGGGAAGGAAAAAATCCCTGCCTCATTTGTGAGTTATTGCTAAATTACTAATAAGCCTAAGCTATGGTTTGTGCTGGAAAATCAAAACATGTTTCATTTTTTTTGGCATTGTTAAGTCTCTGACAAGCATCACATTGCTGTCTATGCTTTTCATTAGCTGAAAGCAAGGGTAGTTTGATATGTATCCATCCATTTGAGAGTATCACAAATGGATATTACCTCACACTAATGCAACTAGGCTACCCTGCAGTGCATTTTCCCAGGTAATAGGTTTATTGCTGTAGGGAGTATATAGAATGTAAGAATAGCACTTTCTTCTGAGATAAGTGGCTTTTTAAAAAAAAAAAAAAAAAAGAGAGACATTCTGGAGACAAACTGTACTGAGAGATGGATACATTCATCAACTGTTCATGTTGGATTTTCTTCTGTTCTTACTGCCTCCTTATTTATAATGCTCATTGAGAGATGACATTTAACAAGACATTAAAATTAATGCCATGGGCATTGAAACATGTTTATCTGAGGCAAAATATCTCTTGAAGTAAGTCATTCTGCTTTACAAGTCAAATTTGAGAATACATATTTTTATTTATCATATATTATCCTTTATAATCATTTTTTTATGTTGATAATTTTAAGCCATACTAAAAACCCCACATTCTTCTGTTGTAGATAAACTTCACTGGAAGTTAAAGGAATAAACAAGAGCAATCTGGCATATGCATTTGAATATCCATCTCTAAAACTAATAATTCACCAGCTTAGTACAATATGCGATCACCTGGAAAGTATTCCATACAGCAGAGGGCAGCAGTGGTAAAATGGCGTGTCAAATAGGTCATTACAGTGCATCTACCTTTATTATCTTTAATACAATGTAGCTCAAACAGTAAAAAGAAAAGCTATTAAAACTAGGGTTTAAATCTTTGATTTCGGTTTTCTTGACGATGTTTGTGTGAGTATTTTTTTCATAAATAAGAAAATTATTCTCACATGTAGTTTCCAAATTTGGGACTAGACTTCTTGTGGCTTTCACTTCATTGAAAGGTCACTGAAATTACTACCCTATTAACTTTGTGGTTTTTCTTTGAACAAATGAAATTAAATCCAGTTCTGAATTAGCAATTGGACATACTTTTTCCTGAGATTGTAAATTGCTAATTCCACAGGTGCATTTTATTAGGGATTGCTTCATTACTTTCTAGTGGTCAGTACTCTGTTATACTGCCTCTCAATCAGTGCATTCCTTTTCATGAGTATAAAAAATATTGGAAAGCATTTATAAATTAAATAAGTAGCAGATGTAATGAAAACTGATTATGTCCAATATTTTTGCATCTTTTTCTGGATTCTTCATTTTGAGTAAGATGGTTTATGGCATTTGTGAAGTTTATCTTAGTTTCTTTCATGTATATATCTGAGGCTTATGTCTACAGATTTCCTGTGTGTACATACTAGTACAATGCTTTTTCTAGCCCCTGTTTTACAGGAATTAAATACCTTTGGGTCTTTTTGCTCCTCTGCCAGATATATTTGAACATGGCAAAATTGTTAAAGATTTGGGAGGAAGAAGTGGGAGAATTCATACAGAAACAGGAAGGAATTTAATTGGGAAAATGCAGTTGATTGATAGTGCAGACATCAACAACGTGAAAATCTCTCCAGGTTCTCTTCACTGTGAATTAAGTCATCATAATCACAGAGGCTAGACCACAATTCCTGTTGTCCAAAACTTTATTCTAGAATAGGCCAGACAAGCTGCCTCTTAACATGCTTTTCTCTCCAATGACCATACAAGGGAGCATAGAGTGACTTGCAGAGATATAGGAATTAGTGGGCTTCATGTGGATGTTAAAAAGCTTCTGTGTATTTGCTTTTATGGAAAACATTCAGATCAAAACCAAATAGTTGTTGGCAGGTTAAGGGTGTCAGCTTCACTGTAAAGTTTGCAATTTTAAAAATAATTGATTTATAATCAACATACAGCTACATATCTGCATTCTGAAAGATTCAATTTGGCTTTGTAGATGTGTTAAAGATGAGATTAATAAAAAGCAATGTGTCAAAAGAAAGCAGGGTGCATTTTTCCCTCTCATTTGCATATAATTCCCTCATTCAAGATAACAGTAAAGACAGTCTTGAAAGATGCATCTGAGAATTTTTTTTCTCCAATAAGAGAGCAAACAGGAATTAATACATACACAGTCAGAACAGTGTGCAGTCAATATGCCTGTGTCGTTTATTGCCTTTAGCTAGCAAGATTTGCTTGTAGAAGTTCCATGTCACTCAAAAGGAGGCATGGAAACAAAGCAATGAGAGTCATCACTCAGAGGTGGGGAGAAAATCCAGTACCTTGGGTATATCCATTCTCCAAACTTCCATCTGAAGAGACATATACACTCACACTTCCATTTTTCCACTTTGCTGCTGGTTTATGAAGAATCTTAGTTTTTTTCCTATTATATAAAATTGCCTCAGCTTCTGCTGTAGTTCTTTTCAGGACTTCTTTTTGGGGTGGTGGGGGGAGGGGAACCAGCACTCTGCTTAAACCCCCACAGACTCCTTGCAGAGAGTTAATTTTTAGAAGTACCCAGTGCACTAATGCTCTGCATACTAATCCAATTAGGCTTTCTTTTTCCAGCTTGTGAGTGCCAGCAATTGACTTGTTCTACTTGGCTATTTTGGATCTTACACTGGGCTGCAGATTGTATGTTAAGTGTAAGCAAGTGTATCTAACTGTTACTAAATACTTCAGGTTCATCTAAGTAACTTGTGAAAACTAGGATTGTACTTCACATTTCTGATTTTTCAGATTTGTGTGTTTGTGTTTAAAAAGGGCAGTGAGGAAAAGGGGAGTTAGGTTAAACGTTGTTCTTGCATATTTCATAATCTATTTCCAAGTGTGTAGAAGGGAGCAGGGAAACAAAAGCAGAACTCCAGTAAGCTTGGTTAGTATCATACCAAGCAGACAATTTGCTTGTAGCAGACCCTCAGTTCCAGGAAAGTTTCTGCCTCTGGTGTTTCCAAGCTACTCACATTGAGCATTTCAGTATAAATCTCCAGCTGTGAAATCAAAGTACAAGCTCAGCAGAGAGTTAGCATGGACTGCAATTCAAGACTTCCTAAATAGTTTATTGGTATGGGAGCTAAGAAGAATTTGCCTTATAAATATAATTTGAATATTTAATTTTTTAAATCTTTAAGCTGAACATATTATCTTTAGCACAGTGCATTGAAATTAGCATTTCAGAACTTTTCAAAATTATAATTAACTCACTTGCCAAAATCTATGTAGCCTAAATTAAAGGCCACTGTTACTGATAGTGCAGGATTGACCACTGAAGTAAAAGTAAGTATATTAGTATGCTAGCTTTGGAAAGAAATAGTTTGTGTAGTGCCTTACTTTGATATAAATATACTTTCTACTCTATCATAACCAAATCATTATTTCAGTTAATTTTTTTTACATTTGCCAGACAAGATAGCCTGCAGCATTGGTTACAGAGCAATACATAGCCCATTTTTGTTTGTTTTTTTTTTAAAAAGAACATACCTTGGAGCATGATCAAATTTCAGAGAATGGAAGAAAAGCTTAAGCTGTTTCAATATCTCAGTAAGGGTAAACAGGGTTACTGGGTATCTATAAGACCATTTCAGTAGACATCAAGCAGAGAAAAGCACTGCAGAATGCAGTTAGTGAAGTGTTAAGGGAGAGTACCATAGTTAATACTAATCAATATGGTTATATGGGAAATGGATCAGGACAAGCCAACTGTGATATGTATTTCATGAGACAATAATCTTCTCTGACAGAGGTAATAGTGCAGAAGCCTGGGATCCTATGAAGCTTTCACCTGATTCCTGAATGACTGCAATCTAAAAAAAAATTACTTTGTGGGATGCCATAAACCAGTATTAATTCAATTAAATGAATTGTGAATGGCAAGTTGTCAAATATCAGAATAAGCTTTCAGAAGGGTGGTTTTGATCAAATGCTATCTAACATTTCTCTCAGTATTTAAAAAAAAAGAAAGGATGACGCGTAATGGCAATGGTCAGCATCTGCTTAAGTTTGTAACAGTTTTTCTGCTGTATTGGATGTTTAATTGTGATGAAGTTTAGGTGAAGTATCTGAAGCTAAACAGATCCACACTGGAAGTATGATACATACATTTTAAAAGTGGGAATAATAATGCTGTGAAATAACTTCCCTGTTGATTGTTTAGAACCTCAAATGAAATTTTTAATAAGGGCTGAATTTTGTGCATAAATACGTCTTAGAATGCAAACCTACAATGGGTTTATTTCAGAAATTCCTGGGTATAGTTTTTTGTCCTGCTTACGTGCCAAACTGTGTGACGATCCTAAATGGTCTCCTGTGTCCTTAAAAGCGTGAATTGGAAGACATATGTTGAAATCCTTCCATGTAACTGAATAGAAATTATATATGCAAAATTAAGAAGACAGTAATTTCTTATTGGTACTATAATTTCTTACATGAAATTTCTAGCTTACCATGAATTTTCTAAAAGGCATAGTTTCAGTAAAACATGTTTGCAAAGAGTGGTTTTCAATGAGTGGACAGTGGAATTTATACAGTATGGAGCATCTTTGAGACAAGCAAGTGGTTTGTGGGCACAAACATTCAAAATTAGAGTTATTTACTTTAAATCTTCAATTGTTATCTTGATGAAAAGACAACTGTAATACAGGCTGTTCTTGTTTCCTATATAGGACATTATAATTAGAACTAAACAGAAAATGCAGGCAAGCAGTTCTTGGAACAGTGTGTGGGAGATTACAGGTACTGATTAGTCCTAGACTGTCTGGGTGGTAACAGTTCAAAATCAGTAATTAAGGCTTAAAATACCAGCCAACATCACAATGAGCAATGCTGTTACAAAGACTTCGATGTGAACATTTGCAGCTGAGTATTACAAGGCTTTCTGTGCTTGATGAAACTTGCGGCCCACTGGTGCAATACATACACTACTACCAGGTGCTTTAGAGTATGTTCTCTTCTGGTACCTGACAGAGAGGGGCTTCAGCCCTGAAACCAAGTATCCTGTATTAGTTCTGAAATGTATCTGCATTACCACTATTTATTTTTGTATTCCTGCTCACTGTCATCATGGCTAGGATCCTTACATGTCTCTTCACTAGTAAGTGAAGTGAGCTCCCCATTGCTGTTTGTGATATGAGAATAGCCTTATTGCAAAAAAAAGTGCACTGTAGCTTCATTCACTTTCTGGAGATGGCAAAATGTGTTCAGGCAATGACCTGACGTTATTGAGATGATTAACAAAGGAGGAGCCCAAGGTCCATGCTTGAAATCTGCTTTCCAACTCACAGTCCTCCATGTGTTTGAATTGATATTCACTGTTACCATCTATATAATTTAAAAGTATGGCCATTAAACATTGTATATAACATAGATAAAACAAGTAGAAACCAGAAAAGCAATCTGAGAATGGGATGGAGTCCTGGTTATGCCAGTGCTGTTACCTTCAAAAGTTGAACAACACTTAAGTAACCGATTTTTAGTTCTTCAGAAACAACAGTCCAGTGGGAATAAAAAGTCACTGTCTTTAGAGTTAGTGTACTACCCTGTTCCTTTGTTTTGGATTGGAGCAAACTTGCATTTCAGCTTGTCTGATCATACATGTATATTTTTAGTAACTTCCGGAACAAACACAAATATTTACTTACCTACAGTCTAAGTACAATAGGAAGGATTAAAGAAGCGTTTCTACTGCCAACTGTTTTGATGCAGGATAATTGTATGTTATGTTAAAGGGGTTTTTTTTGCAATTTACATCTACATTGGTTTTATTTTCAATGTGTTCAATAGTTTTATTATTCAGTATTTTGTATTTTCAATATTTTAATTTATTCAATGCATCTATACAACTAGAAAGATCTAATTCTGTATTTTGTGACTTTCTACTTTTATGAAAAAGAAATGGTTATTGCTAAAAATAAGCCATTGTTTCTATTCAAATGTTCGTAAAGAGGAATTAATTAATGAACTACTAGGAATGTCAATTTTTTTCTTTGTTTTCAAATTACTGGTTATTATCCAGGATAAGCCAGATGCAGTAGATCTACAGGATGTCACTGTAACAATTGTGTACAACTATGTGGTATTACCAACTAGGAAATTACTTATTAAACTGAAGGACATGGAAAAATTGAGGGTGGGTAAAAATATAGAAGATTATAGGTCACTTTGAAAAGTGATTGATTGACCCGCCTTTAGGTTGCTAGAGAGATCTTCCAAGATTCAATTCTTTAGACTTTTCTTATGCTTTCTTAATTTTTTTTTTGGTATAAAATTTGCTGATGACATTGGCTACAGAGGATACTCATTCTCATGCAGACAGAATTAGATGCATGAAGTTTTAGGCATGATGTGAAATATAGCACTATATAATAATCATATTTTACAGGGTTATAACAAGAATTCCTAGAATGGGAAATAATGGATGATTAAGACCTTCGTGCATCACTCATCTACATGAGTTATGAGGCATTGTCCTCGGTTCAGCAGTAGCAGTCATTTTTCTCCTTCTTGATAGCTGATGCAGCATTGTGATTTTGACTTTCAGCCTGGGAACTGCGCTGATAACACCAATGTTTCCAGTTACTGCTTGGTAATGTTTTGGTCTGACCAAGGACTTTCTGAGTCTCATGCTCTGCCAGGGAGGAGGGGAAGCCAGGAGGAAGCAGAGACAGGACACCTGACCCAAACTGACCAAAGAGGTATTCCATACCACAGCACGTCATGCCCAGGATGTAAAAACAGAGGGGAGAGACCCGGAAGGGTGGGGGTTCACTGCTGGATCGGGCTTGGCATTGGGTGGTGAGCAGTTGGATTCTCTTCCCTTGTATTTCCTTTCTCATTATTATTATTGGTGGTAGCAGTAGTGGTTTGTGTTATACCTTAGTTACTAAACTGTTCTTAACCCATGGGAGTTGCATTCTTTCGATTCTCCTCCCCATCCCCCCCCAGAGTGGGGCAAGAAAGAGGGGGGGAGTGAATGCTCAAACTGAGTGAGTTATAGTGGCTTAAACCTCGACAGGCATGTAGATTGTATAATCATAAAAGAGGCAAATGTAATCTTTGCATGCACATAACCAAAGGAAAGATGTGAAAATTCTAATGTTATTGTAAAGATACTTCATTGGGAATAGTTATTATGGTTATTATCACACATACTGTTGCGGTTTAAGCCCAGCCGTAACTCAGAACCACATAGCCTCTTACTCCCCTCCCTTCCTTCCCCCTGCTCGCAGAGGAATGGGGAGGAGAATTGAAAGAATATAGCTCCCATGGGTTAAGTACAGTCCAGTAACTAAGGTATAACACAAACCACTACTGCTACCACCAATAATAATAATGATAAGGGAAGTAACAGGGGAAGAGAATACAACTGCTCACCACCCACTGACTGATACCCAGCCCAACCGAGCAGTGATTTAACCTTTCCAGGTAACTGCCCCCAGTTTATACAGTGGGCATGACGTGCTGTGGTATGGAACACCTCTTTGGTCAGTTTGGGTCAGGTGTCCTGTCTCTGCTTCCTCCTGGCTTTCCCCTCCTCCCTGGCAGAGCATGAGACTCAGAAAGTCCTTGGTCAGAGTAAACAATCCTGAACAGCAACTGAAAACATTGGTGTTATCAGTGCTGTTTCCAGGCTGAAAGTCAAAACCAGCACTGCACTAGCTATCAAGAAGGAGAAAAATGACTGCTACTGCTGAACCCAGGACACATACTTACAGGTGAATTCAGTAAGTGAAGACAAAAACCTTGTTGTGTTTATATAAGAAACAGAATGATCATATGGAATCAGATATAGGGATTTTTATTTTTCTTCCATATTATTTTGATTTGTTTCATACTGCTTGTATACACATTTGTGTACAGAGAATATGCAAAAATAATAAAATGCTTATATAGGTGAGCACTCTTGTCACCCATCATGAGATCTCCTATACATTTCTTAAGCTGCTTTGAATATTCATTTACAGGACACAAAAAGAATAAGGATAGCAATATTTCACGTCAGTATGATGAGTGCTACTCTGGTGCTTCTTAGTATAAGCACCAAACTCCCAATTGTTTTCTTCTACAACTAAGCACACAACCAGCGTCAAAGAGATGCTAAATTAGCTGACGAATTATTAAAATACAGCAATTCTGATCCAGGAACCAGTGACACTAATGATAGCCTTATGAAGACAGGCTGAGAAAGTTGATGCTGTTCAGCCTGAAGAAGAGACCTCACAGCAGCCTTTCAGTATATGAAGGGGGCCTGGAAGAATGACAGAGGGGGATTCTTCATTAGGGACTGTAGTGGTAGGACAAGAGGTAATGGGTTTAAACTTAAACAGGGGAAGTTTACATTAGATATAAGGAAAAAGGTTTTCACTGTGAGGGTGGTGAGGCACTGGAATGGGTTTGCCCACAGAAGTTGTGAATGCTCCATCCCTTGCGGTGTTCAAGGCTGGGTTGGACAGAGCCTTGGGTGACCTAGTTTAGTGTAAAGTGTCCCTGCCCTTGGAAGGGGGGTTGGAACTAGATGATCTTAAGGTCCTTTCCAACCCTAACTATTCTATGATTCTATCCAAAGAATTCTGTGGCCAACACTGAGCAGAATGAACAGAGTATATCTTGATGATAAAATAAGAATTGTTCCTAAATTGGATAGAACAACGCTGTGTTAACTCAAACTGTATTTGAAAAGTTGATTTGCTGTATTTATGCATCTATTGTGAATACAGGTATTTAGGTTATCTATGGTTATATGCAGATAAGCAACTTTAAAATCTTTCATGAATTATGAGCATTTCTCATGATAAAACCTTCCTTCTCACTTCTCTTGTTACCAAGCCTTCAGACAGTGGGTATAATACTGGATTGCATGGGAGATATACTTGTTGCTCAGTAGTTTTAATAAAGGTGGAAACTAGGTTAATTGTAATGTGAAGAAGTTTGCATTTGGTTAAATTTAATTGTTTCTTTTCAATACTAATTTTTTCAGGGTCCTCCTATTCTCAGATTTTCCTTTTTTCTCTTCACTTTTATTTTTTCAGTAACTGTTACTTGAAGCTTATCTCATCATTCAACAATTCTGTAAGCTATTCTTAGTGCTGGTGCCACCTACAAACTTCCTGAATTTAAACAAAGGAAGAAAGGAAGCTCTCTTCCTTCCCCTCACCCTGGCTTTTATTCATGACCCAGACACTTATATTTTTACTTTGTTTTTAAGTAGTCTAGAGGGCCTTCAGGAACATCAGTCTTCTCTTGTGCAACAGTTGCCATGGTGCTTGCTTGCAATGACTCCTCCCTGTTGTGAGAATTTATTTAGAACAACTGAACATCAAGTCATAATTTGAAAATCAAAAGTTGTGTAAGTAAACATTTCTTAATTTCTATAATAGCAAAAATTATATATAAAATATTGTATGAAGTAGGAAAAATTACATAAAGGGACTTTTGAATGGTTTTTGAGCGTAAGATATTGACTGTCCAACAAGAAAGGAACATTCCAATATGTCTGGGTTAGAAGTTAGCAGATGAAACAGCAATGTTAGATGCACAAGTTTCTTATAAGGTAAATAGTGTAACTGTCAAAAGGTTATTTTTCAATTTTAAAACTTTATTTTTTTTCCTTTAAAATATTACTTGGTGTTCTTTGCAATAATACTATACAATGTTTGATTTGGGATATTTAAATTTATAGTTTTACTTATTTAGCTGGACTGTAAATGCTTCGTACTGGTTGACACAAAACATTGTTAGTAAAGTCAGCTTGTGGCATTTTACCCTGTGTCTTTTGGAAACCCAAAGAAGCAGAACCAAGCAATAGACACAACAGAGTCTGATTATGCTCCAGGACTTAACCAAACAATAGGCAGTGTTTTTTAATGTTTAGACACCTTCAACAAAGCTAGGCTGCTTAAGCTCCTAGGGATGAACACAAGAGTATTTTTTCCCCGTATGTTTTTTAACTTAAAAATGAGCAGCATCATATACTTCCTTTTGAAGCTCCCTCTTTTTCTTGCCCAAGGTACTTGCATCACCTGCTGTAACTATGTTCTTATTATAATTGAAGTCACCTTTGAATAGTATCGATGGCTTTTGGGGTTTTGGTTTTGGTTCGGTTTTTTTTTCTTTTGAAAGACAGACAGATAGTCAGCAATGGTGAGGTTGTGTGAGGAAGAAGTCTGTAGTAAGATGGGGGCAATTCATGAGGTTTTAGGTCACACTTTCCATATCAATGAACACTTTCTTTTTGTTAAGACATACAAGCTGGTTTTAACGTAACTGGATTTCCAGGTCTTAGGAAACTTTCTGCTAACAGGTGAATTTTACAATCTTACACTAATACAAGGCTTGTTCCAGAGACATATATTAATATATGTAACTTTGCTAATATATGTAACTCAGATAATTTCAATAGCATTCATTTATTTTCGTTCATTGGCAATCTTAATATATGTGATATTGTTAGGATTGATATGTGAGGCCAATGAAGCCGAATACACTGTGGTAATTTTAAAGCATTGACATTTTTTAATGTAGCAGTCTGGCATTAATTCATTGGCAAACATGCTTTATATACTGAAAATCTATACAAATTACATGTTAAATGTATCCTTTTCATATGTCGATGTGCTGCCTGTGGCTGTAATTATAGAGGTGTGCATACATCACATTGATAACATGGAGAAAAACTACAGTACCACAGGATTCTTTCCTATTTGCCATAATTGCTGTGATTGGCAAAAGGGCAAAGAACACTACTGCATAGTCTATCAAAACAAGTTATACAGTATCTAAAGAGTAAGAGTTACGTAGCTGCGTTTCTTGGTAACCTGTGAAGTTCAGCAGGGTTCTTGCTAAAATGATGCCTGCATCCTTTCTCATTCTACTGTACAAATACAATTAAGGCATTTTTCAGGTTGGTGGAACTCTCAGAAATGTCCTTGTCATCTCAAAGTGAGTTCTCTAAAGAGTATTCCTATTCCACATAGTCCATTCACCAATCTGTTGAAAAACAGTTAATTGCAAAATGCGGTTATTCATGGCATTTGTGAATGTGCAACTTGCTTTTGTTCTTGCAGCAGGTGTGTAGGTGGCAGAAACAAGCTGCAGTAAATCTTACTGGTTCACTTAAAATTTAAAGCAAATAAGTAAAAAACCTATAATCAAAGAGGGCTTGCTGCATATCCTTGTCGTGTTCTGTGTCTGCTTATGCCATTTGGAAATTGCCTTCACTCCTGTTCACTAGCATGCAAGTTAGGATAATACTATGTGAATTTTCTAAGACATAAGATATTTAATTTGTGTGTGGAGCAAATTTCACATGTGGTTGTATGGGATCATGAATCCAATCATGAGGATGATCAGGGGAGTGAAGCACCTCCCTTATGAGGATAGGCTGAGAAAGCTGGGACTGTTCAGCCTGGAGATGAGAAGGCTGCCAGGAGACCTCATAGCAGCCTTCCAGTATGCGAAGGGGGGCTATAGGGATGCTGGGGATGGACTCTTTATTAGGGACTGTAGTGATAGGATAAGGGGTAATGGGTTCAAACTTAGACAGGGGAAGTTTAGTTTGGATATAAGGAAGAAATTCTTTAGGGTGGTGAGGCACAGGAATGGGTTGCCCAGGGAAGTTGTGAATGCTCTGCTGCTGGTGGTGTTCAAGGCCAGGCTGGACAGAGCCTTGAGTGGCATGGTTTAGTGTGAGGTGACCCTGCCCATGGCAGGGGGTGGAACTACATGATCTTAAGGTCCTTTCCAACACTGACTATTCCATGATTCTATGAAATGAAAATAAAATATTTTTAGAAGTTCCCATTTTTACCACTCTTCTTCTTAATACGTTTCTTGTGTTACTTTCCTGAGACGTGTACCTATGCCTGTCAGCAATCAGTTACTCTCTTGCAAGTATACCCGCATGGTAACTGATAAAATGATTAAAAATGACTGATTATCTCAGTAAATTCTTGAGCTCAGATCCATGCTTGACCATGCCAAGGTCCTTAATTAAGTGTAGAATGGGATAAAAATAAGGTTTCATTTGCTTATTTAATCAGGAAGTTCATGGTGCCTCCAGTTTTGCGATTTGCAGTCTGTTGTCATGTTTGAATGGTGAGCTACTTCAATTTGAGTTACCCCAGTTCTTCAGTTTCTCTGAGGGCTCTTTCTTCCATGCATTTTATCATTCTACTGTAAGCAGCTGGTCACTGGCTTCCAAGCATTATGCATGGACTTTTTCCCCCCTTTAATAAAAGTCACTGAAAGACATGCAATTGAATTTGAACCAAAATAGCAGGGACTTATGAGAGAACATTACAAACCACATGAGAGAACAATAATAGTGCTAGTTGCTTCGGGAGGTTTTAAGACATTAACCTGTACTAGTGATTTCTCTATCTGTGTATCTTAGCAAGCTTCTAATAGTCGTGTAACTGCACAGCTCTGTTATTACCATTGCTCCATTTGATCAGTTGGCACCTCAGGATGGATAGGTGGGAGGGGAAAAATGCTAATACTAATGAAGGGTTTGAGAAAAGGACATAGCAATTGATGCTAGCAATTACATCAAAAGTAGCAATCCAAATGCTGTGTAGACAGAAAAATTCTTTGAGAGTGATAGAAAAGCACAGGTAGTGCTCTGATGCCAGGGGTAAAAGCAGAGGTTGAGGCTTGAGTAACCATCAGTGATTTTGCCACCACTGAGAAACTCATTTACAAGCTAGAGGAGGTTTGCAACACTTGAAAAGGGAAGTGAATTCTCCTTTGAAATCAGCCATAGTACCCTGTACCAGTAATTATCATTTTAATACACTGAAGGCTTCCCCTTTTTTTTTACCATGACTGTAATATAAATGTTAACGTCAGATATAACCAGTGTTATAATGTAAATCTCTCAGCAGCTTTCAGTAGTTAATAATCATCAAATGTGTTTTTAAATGTTAGCTTCTCTCAATAAATTAAAACAATTCACCCTCTCTTTGTACACTTTAATTGGATAGAATGAGTTCTTCATTTCAATCTGTAATTACATACAAAGCACCAAGTTATACACAGATAAACCTATTCTGTGTTTGGAGATTTAGCAACCCCTGGAATTAAATGCTGGAAGCTATTCTCTCATTATCTGAGGAAATATTTTTATTAGTGGAACAAGCCTGGACATAGTTAGCTTTGTTTCACAGAGCAAATTATATAAAAGCCAGTGGAGATGCATATTATCACGTGTTTCTACTTTTCAGTCATTTATACAAAAATAAATACTGGAGATGAAAATTTCTGTAATTCTCATTTGCATGAAATTGCATATTTGGCAAAATTTGATAAATATCTTTTGTAACCTATTAAGTAAAATGAAATATACTTTGATAGAAATATGAAGTGGTTTTTGTATTTGAGTATCTATTAGTAGGACTGATTTTTAAAGCTCTGAGTCTTGGTCACACAAGAGTTTGCACATACTTCCATGAACTTTTGAGAATATTTGTTTACATTTTTCATTTCCCTCAAACTGGTGTTGTTAATTTAATCTTTTTTTTTTTCTTTTAGAGTGAGTACCAGTTGCCAGTTCTCAGCCTTACTAAAACAAGCCTGTTCCCTTTAAGCTCACCACCTTGTAAGAAATATTACGGGCATTTTAGAGCTCAGGACTTTTTGTCTATATAGCTTTAAAGGGAATTAGGACGTTTCTGTTACTACAGGCTTACTGCTCCACTGTTGAGCCAACTGAGAAACTAATTTTTCAGTTACTGCACTGAAGGTTTGGAAGGTGGGAGAGGGCTATGACTGGTGTACCTGTTGCTGTGGAAAACTGTCAGACGTGACAGTTTTAACCAACTGCCTGTGCAATACTCTTGTAATGGCATGGTGCCGTAAATGTCAACTTTGTAACTGCATCCTTCTGGAAAATCTGAGTGGGTGGAAGAATTTTTTTTCACTGCAGTCTGAGCTATCCCAGCTTTTTGAGTCATTGCAAATGTGGCACAGAATAAATGGGGATGAAAGAGCCTGTTCTCTATGGATAGTGTTTCACAAAGGAAGTACCATTTTTATATGGAGGTACTTGAAAATGTATCTATTTCCCTTCTATTTTCCTGTTTCCAAAAAGAATTAATGTTCTGATGGAAAAAAAAAGAAGTCAGGTTTGCTGTAGAATTGATCAGCTAATGTAGTAATGTAGAAAATAGTGCTTGCATGTATTATCCATCATAATGAAATACATTCTTCAACGGATTCTGTACAACTTGCACTGCTTAAATAGACTGTTTACATAAGATGATAGCTACTAAAATATGTGAAATCCATTCAATAATGTGATGCTTAGAACTTGCCAAGAAGAACATATTCTAATTCCTATCCACCTCCATTGTTACCTTAAGAGCAGCTCTCTCCATAGCAACTGAAAACTTTTCAAGGCAGCAATAACTAATCCTCTCCAGCTTCCAGAGCACCATCAAGGAATTTTAAAAACATTGGACTTCCAGCAGCTAAAATACTTCTAAGGATTCAGAAGGCCACAAAGCTAGATACACAAGCATTCTTTTTCCCTTCAGAAGGTAAGAAAATAATGTTTAGAAAAAAGTGCTTCCTCATAACAAAGATGCATATTCCTAACCTCTGACAGTGAAATATATCTAAATACCAAAAGATTTCCTAGCTTCTAAAAACATACTAACTTTTATCAGAGTGAATGCCAGCTTGAATTCAGCAGTTCTTTTTTCACTTTCAATACTTCGTTAGCAGAGTTGTCATTAAAATAAGATACACAAGTATCATATTGTAGTTAAAGGAATCTGATCTTCTGTGTAGCTGTTTAACACATGTGCATTATCATCTGAAAATGTATGTCACTGCCAGCATCTGCCCATGAATAAAATCAAAACTTCATTGTGGAAAACAGAAGTGAAACTCTTTTATGTTTCTTGCCCTTTGAGATAGATTATTGTTAAAGCAGAGGCAATGGTATATTAGGAAAGATAGTGACAAGATAGATTTACAGTGCAAAATGTCTTTTACATCTAGAGTTAACAAGTTAAACTTGCTTCTTCCGGTGTGTTTGTCTTGTTTATTTATCAAGTTCTGTGAATGAAATTATGACCTCAGTTTTGTAGCTCTTTCATCTGATCATAAAATATCACTAATTTTTGCATACACCCTGTTCATTCCTGTTTTGTGTCGTATAGTTAGAGTTTGGTAACATTGGTAAAGTGTATTGAAAATAAAACCTCTCTATATCATTTTCGTATAACATAATTACTGCACATTCATATCAGAATTAGACTAGTAATCTTTATTTAAAGCTATTTTTTTTGCTACTAAATCCCTGTTTCATAATGGAAAGAAAGTGAAAGCTATGGTATTTTCCTGTTTTTACTGAAGAGGATTGTTAGTGAGTGCAATATCATAGCACTGAAATGAAAACCATACACTTTAAAGAGAAGGGCACTTTGAGTCAACCTCTTGTTGGTAATTCTACAGAAGTTTTAAGGCCATGGTTGTCTTAGTTTCCTGCTGTTCTGGGCTGTAAAGCCCTCACAGGCTCCCTGTTGTTCAAAACCAGCTTGTCACTGCAAATCAGCTTAGCCAACCAATTAATAAATCCTTGCAAACATATTGTATTCACACTAATTAAAGGGTTGTGGTGTTTTTTTTCTTTTCCCCTTTACCATTCAGATTCCTCAGGTTTCAAGTCTGAGCTGTGAAGTGCAAACAACAATCCAACATTCAGTGTAGATCACACGCTGCAGGAAAAGGAGATGTGTTTTCTGACCAAGCACCCAGCTCTTGGGATGGTATGTTCCACTTTCATATTCAGCGTGCTCATTGCTGAAGGACAGCTTGGGGAAGAGCATGGGCACAATGGCAGCTATGCTCCCAGCCAAGGCTATCTGATGGAAGTATTACGCGTTCTTTCAGCTGACAACACTGAGCTCCACATGAACCATTCACAAGAACTGGTCAAAATGCTACTGGAGAGAACTGAGTGCCCACAGCGGATTTATGGCATGCAAGAGGATTGTAATCTGGTTAGTGCTTCAATTAATGAGGGATA
The DNA here is from genome assembly GCA_025447955.1 of Psilopsiagon aurifrons. NCBI lineage: Eukaryota > Metazoa > Chordata > Aves > Psittaciformes > Psittacidae > Psilopsiagon > Psilopsiagon aurifrons. The sequence goes on along the minus strand of JAOEHY010030199.1, from coordinate 9,028 downwards.
TATTTACAGGATTGTCAGTGAGTTTGAAAATTATTTATTGATACTCTCCTGAATATAAAGCCTAAACATGCAAAGAGCTTGTTGTTGCAGCAGGAAATTGTCCCTGCTTTAATAATTTCATTTTGCATTGTTATTTATTTTTTGAGCTTCTAAAGAAGTATTCCAAGCATGACAGGCATTACCTTAAAATGTTGTGTTTCAGTTGCATAACACTAATAATTTTCCTTTAAAAGTTAGCAACAACAAATTGGGTTATCTAACAAAGATCTTTACCTTGATCTAACTATGAAAGCTTGAATTTGGGACACAGAGCATTTCCACTGTGGAAATACATATGTAAAAACAGGTGACCAGTTCTGCCACTTTTTTTTTTTTTCTTCTGCATTTTAGATCATAAAAATAAAACCCAGACTGGGTTGTCTCAGGTTTATGGGCAACTTCTCTGAAATAGTCAAGATTTAGGGAAGGGTTTTGGTAAGCAGTTCAGGTCAAGGAAAATCAAAGGCAGAAAAATGAATCTACAAATCCAAACTGAAACTGCAAAAAGTCCAGGGTACAGCTTCACAGGGGTTTGGTTGTCTAGTTGAGTTCAGAATATTTTCAGAACTGATTCTCCACTTGGCAGAGAAAGGAACAAGTCTAATAAGATTGTAGGTCCTGGTAGAACAGAGACATTGGTGAGTGAGCAGCTTTGCTAAAGGGACTGCAATGGGCGTGGTCAGTCTTGGCTTTGATTAATGTTACTCTAGCTCCAACATTGTTCAGTGACCTATTATTGCCAGAGTGTCATTTTCTATCAGAATTATGAGGATGGTAAAAAAGGTGAATGATTTCACAATATACTATTCATGGCAATCTGCCAAGCCAATGTAATGGAGAACTTTTCCTCCCTTGCAGTAGGAATCTACTTGCTTAACTGGCCCTTTCTGCAAATGCTGCCACTGAACATATTAACCCTAATGTGAATTTTGCATGTAAATAAAGCAAGTGCCTATTGTTCCCTAAGTGGGGAATTTTCATGAAGGAGATCATGCAGTTTTTCTCTTTGCACATTCAGGCAATGGATGCGTACCAGATACGGACCTGGTCCACAAGCTGAGAATGTATTAAAAAGTAATGGGTATAGAGTCTTCCTAAACTTCACAAAACAGGGATCTAGGCCTCTTGTTCTCCCTCGTACTTTCACTTCTCTTGATTATTACATTTTTTTCATGTATTTGTGATTTATTTGTGGAGAGCATGAACTCTGTGTTCTTGGATGGAAATGAAACTATTACTTTGGTAAGGGCTTCCACTCTGTGCAGGCTTCATCTTGGAAATTTCCTGGGGGAAGAATTTGAGGACTTTCACCATTTTCAGTACTTCTCAGTGTTGGCTGTGTCAGTAGGACTGCTCACATTCTGCACTGACAGTGCCACAAGTTTACAATTCTCTATGGAAAATCCATGAGGGAGAGACAATATCTTCAGTCACATGCAGCCCACATAGCATCGTGATGAAATCTTCCAAGATGATTTGGAAAACCAAGATAGCAAAAACTGTAGAAGAAGCACTATCCTTCAAGGTCGTAAACATTGGAAAAAGAATGCCTCACCATAGCTTGGCATTTTCTTTCTCATACTGTTGAAAATAACTAATTGATTTCAGACTCAGCTTTCCTTTGTAAGTCCAGGATTCTGGCCATAGTACATGACTGTTTTCAGATTTATTTTTGTTAATGATATCTCCAATGGGTATTTAAAAGCAGTGAAGTTTAGATCAGTTTTAGATCAGTTTTTGGTTTGTAATTAACATATTGGCCCTAAGAACCTTTGGACAGGAGCTGGAAGCTACTGAATGGCATTCGAGTCTCTTTTTTATCTCCTAAGAAGACAATTCATGTATTTTTTGCAGTGGTAAGATATTGTTTTCTAACTTTTGGCCTCTTAACTGGAGAAACTCAGGTTTATTGCCCAGCAAATAAGCATTTTTAAAGCAAGGTCATGCAGATGGTTCTAGCTGCAAAATACTAGTAACAGAGAAATAACCAGTGATGAAGCAATTTATATTCTCAATATCTCCCTAAGGTTTATCCTCTAAGGGCTACTAATATACTATGCGATAGCTGCATCTTTTGCAATGAACCTGCTTCCTTCCAACTAGCAATGTCCTTTCCAGTCATTTTCCTTCCAAGAGCAAACAATAGCCTCAGTGATTACAATTCATCCTTGGGTTTTCAAATGTTATAGGAGTCTTTGAAAATCTTCCACGACATGCAGTATGTTTACTTTATTATTACTGAGTTTTTCAAAAGACCAGTTGAGGACTGGAGGACTTTCGGAATAGAAAACAGGATAGCTATATTCCTCCTAGGCCAAACACTAATGCTTGGAGACATGCATTAAGAAAAGAATTACAGATCTTGTTTAGATTGAGTGTTTGTGAGAATTTTTGTTAGAATTTTTTCTATTGAAAAGCAGCAGTTCCCTCAGTTCCTCCAGGGAACACTGGTTTCTGAACAAGACAATGCGATTGATTCTACTCAGGTTCTGTATAGGCAAATGAACTAACATGCAAAGTGAGACACACCAACCAACTCGTCATGCTTCCAGGCACAAACAATTTAGTCTGACAAACTAGATTCTGTCTGGATTTGTGAATTTATTAAAGTACAGCTTTGATCATCCCATGGTCTCATCATGAGTTGTACTTTGTTCTCTGAAATGTAGAGTCTGGCTGTTTTGCAGTAGTACTTGAGATTAGCTTGCATGCCTATAACATGCTGGGAAAGGAGCCAGTTGGAATAAAACAGTTACACAATGAATGAAAATAGTTACAGGATCTCTTCAAGAAAGATTCTTTATTCTGGGATTCAGCATCTTACTTCCCATAGCATGACATAGACCTCTATTAGTCTTGTGGTCTAAGTTTAAAGACTAACTTTTGCTTGAGCTGGCAAAAGTTTCTGGAAAGTATCAAGAAATTTGCAAAAGTATCTGGTCCGTATCAAGAAAAATTGCAAGGTTTATATACATATTTAATAATATATGTCTTAAAAAATCTGTGCTTAGACAGAAAGCCTGCACAACGTAAGAATATGATTTCAGCCCATCTTGAAATGCATCTGGAGAACTAAATGATGTTGAGACTTTGTGCAGGTTCTCTGCACAGGACCAAATTTTTCAGGTTACCAGAATTCATTGAGAAAAAATAAAAATGGCTGTATAATTGCAGGGTCAACTAAGTCTCTTAACAGTGCATTGAATATGATATAACTTCTGTTTACATACTGTAAATTATCTGTAGACCAGATACAGTATTTGTCTTATAAATGCATATAGAATGCACAATTGAAAATGTTAATAGCCCTTGTGCATATCTAATATATTTGTAACCAGAAATATAAGCTGTTGAAGCCAGTTGAAGGCTTTAAGTTTGCTACAATGATTGATCAGTTAATCCTGGTTTGTAGTAAATCTTAAACCCCTTTGATACTTGACATTTCTTTAAAACACAAGGGGATGTGGAAAACAACACTGTGATCTTGTCACTATAGAACTGCAATGAGTTATTTACTCCTCCTGGAATTCCATCAGCTTGCTGCTGTGTAGTCTTAGGTTCAGTGCCTTAAATATGAGTTGAATTCTCCTGTTTTCCTCTCTCACTGTATTGGCAGATGACTGGCAATGTGTTGCTTGAGTTGAATTTCCATTTATTTCTATTTTTTCACAGTGCCTTGAACCAGATGCTTTATTACTAATAGCTGGTGGAAATTTAGAAGACTATCTCAGTGAAGAAGTATTTGAGAGAATTTCTCTTATTCTTCTCTACTACATTCTTCATCATAGAGATGCATGCTCTTCAGAACTCAGCTTGAATAATAAGGATTATAAGTTTTACCTAAAGAGTATGCTTAGTTTAAGACATGATGAAGACTGTTATTATTTTTCACGGAATGAAACTGAAGATATTTTGGCTGCAGTAAGGCAACATTTTAAAACTTCTGAAACCCAGGTAAAGAAAACATAAAAATAGCTTTATATTTATTACTGATGTAGTGCCTTTATGCTAGTTCAGACATTGTGTCAGTGTTATGGTCCTCCAGAAAACTGGTAATTAACAGGAGAACATAGGCTGAACATCAGTCTTTTTTTGCATGTACTGTTTAATATTATCTTTCTCCTTGACTTCCTTCTGGCATGTGCACTTCCAGTCTGCTGAGACATGGTTGAGGAGATAGTGCATATTAGGAACCATTCTGAAAAGGCAATTTAGATGCAGCTACCCTGCTTAAGGCAGATGGAAAAGAGCATAGCTGTGTAGATGCAAGACCTGCACTCGGCTTCAAAGGCAGAAAACACTTTCTCACCTCTTGTATTTATTAGTATAGGTATACCAGCTTGTATTCAAATGGTATACAGAAAAGCTCCAAAACTGATCTGGCTTGATGAATCATTTTGCAGTGATTAAATCCTTGCCAACCCCTGCATTTCCATGTCCATCCAAAGCAGGGTGGAATAAGGAATCTGTCCAAAGATATTATGTCTTCCTACAGCTGAGACACATACAGTTGTGACTAATTATCTATGAGCAGGAATATGCCTTGTATGGCGACTCATACAGATAAGCTTAAATTCAAACTTTTTCATTTTTTTAATGCATATTGGGTATACCCACAAAAACCCCATCCTTATTAAGTCAGCCTACATGAAGCGATTTTTGCCATCAATGTTTATTATTCCTTACCTCAAGTAGGGTCTGTAAAATAATAGAATAATATTGTAAAGTCCACTATCTAAAGAAAAACTGTTTTCCTTGTAGTGGGCAACAAAACAAATTTTTGCCAGATTAGATAACTCCTAAAGTATAGGTTGACCTCCTCTGAGAAACCCCTGAGATCTTTTTGTAATATACAGTTAAATTTGGTTTATTGCAAAGTTTGAATTTGCCTTGTCCTTTTTTATATAATTAGATTATAATTTACACCATACTCTAGTAAATTTTCCTACACAGAAGAAGATGGTTAGGAGTCTTGGCTGTGCAGCAGAATATTGAGGACCTCCAGTTCCTCTTTCTGAGCTCTTTGTGTAACCATTTCCTATCATAAATTATTCATTGACCAGTACTTTTGGTTCTGAGTCTTGGTGAACGTGCTGATTTCCAAGAACTCAAATGGTATCTGGGCAACTGTAAAGAGGCATTGGTGGGTATTTGGCATGTCAAGATAGAATAACAATCCATAAAGTGCTTTGCTGTGTGATCTGTTTGTTTATGCTGGCAGTATAAGCAGTTGTCAAGTCTGTTCAGTAACTGAGACTATTGCTCAGACATGAAGCAAGAGGGGGTTTTATGAAAGGTACTCAAACATTATAGTCTAATGCTTTGAATCACAACGTTTGAGTTATGGTAAGGGGCCAATGATGAAGGGTAGTAAAAGCATTTTTAGTGGCTCTTTATATGTTTTGATTTCACAGAAAGCATCTTCTTCTAATACATTATTTGAAATGAGAGATGAAATTTAGGTTGTGGAAATTTAAATGCGTAATGGATGGACAGGAAAAGAAATGCCAGCCTTCTCTCTGCAGTGTTTAAGGCATATATAGAGAGATATGAGTATGTGTGAAATGTACTGGCCTATCTAGTTGACTTTTCAATTTAGATAATATGGGTTTGAAGCAAATAAATGTTTGCTAAGTTAAGGTTTTAGTTTGTTTGTTTGGTTGTTTTGTTGTTTTGTTTTTTTTTTCTCAAACCCCAACAGTTTGTGATGAAAACAAACAAGGTGGGCAGAAATGGAAGAAAGCAGGGATGCATTTCCAGACAACTGAGAGGACTGTAAGGCGCTTTCTCATTTCAGACCCGCACATACCCATGCACAAGTGTACACAAGTGTCTGCTGCTCCTGTGTGGTCACCCAGCTGGGAGAATTGTATCTTTCCAGATAGCTGCCACATAGCAAATTATTGATTCCATTTAATAGATAAGGAGCTAAAAACATTGGGGGAATTCTTCATATGAAGAGTTAAAGTCTGTATTTGAGCCAATTTATTGTACCTTAACAAAAATTCCTCCCTTTTCTGCCACTTTCTGGAAGTAGATCTAGATGCAATTGAAGAGGAGCACAGGAATAAAAGAAACAGCATGAAAATAACAGCAAAAATAACCTGGATGAAGGGCTATACTTTTTCCCCATATACTGAGTAAAATTCCAGGACTTTTTGTTTCTGTTCTCCTGAAAGTGCCCTGTTTCTCATTTGCTGTCAATTACAGCTTTAATCTTGGTATTTTTTTCTACTCTGGCTGTCTGTGAAAGCTTTCTCTCCATTTTCTCCTCCTGTCACTCTGATTATTTGAATGGTGGTCACTAGAGCTCTCTTCATGTAGTTTTCTCCTGATTTCAGTGTGTTGATGTGAGTACTCTGGAGAAAAATGCTGACATTATGGACAAAGATGGTGCTGATGAAAACACTCTTCCACGCCTTGCTGCTTTAATCATTACTCTGGCTCTCCAAGGAGTCTGCATGGGGAAAGCAAGTTTGCCATCCCCAGAGTTCTTTATAAAATACATTTTCAGCTCTCTAAACAGTACCACTGAACTCCAAGTGACAGGTAAGCTATATATTCCTTGCCTTTTGCAACACACTTTTAATGTAAGCCATCTTTAAATGCCTAAAGGACTTTTTACACTTGATTTTAGATTTAAATGCTATTTCATTTTAGGCATTTTAAGTAGTCTGCTCAAAATTTAAAAACAAGGTTGGGAAAAGAACTTCTTATTTTTATAAATTTCAAAGAGGTATAAAATTAATTGTTACTGAGATCATTAAATGTGTACTGTCACAATAATTTATTACTTAATTGCTCAGCACAGTCTGAACTATCCAAGAGAGCTCTGTGAGTGGCAATCTAGCTGTGAGATCAGAGTTCTCTGGAGCCCCATTTACATTTCTTCTTTATGCAGATCTTTATATTGCGAGACTTGTTTAGGTGTAGATAGAATAATTCATGTACAGCAGCCAGGTTAGACACCTCAGTCATGCACACCTCAATATTAGCAGTACCCTCAGAAGAGATGAAATAGGTACAGACCATTATGCTGTGACCATATACTCTGATATCTGCTTGCTGTATCTGAAAACATCTTTATGGTTTGTGCTTCCCTACTCACTTTCGGACCTTAGTACCCAGTGAGTCTGGAATACTCAAAGTTTATTTTCTTCGGGAGCTCTATTGCTAGATATGTTGGAAAAGTTACTTAACCATAAATAGAGGCATAGGAGAGTTCCAAGTGGTTAAAGATAATAATAATTAAAAAAAAAACTAGAAAGCACAGGTGTTAATAGCAGCTGCTATCAAGTTCTGTAAAAGATTCAGCATGTTTAGCACTTTGAGAAGCTAAACCATCAACTCGGGCCTGTTACAGATTTAAAGGTTTTTTATAAGACATCTAATTTTCCTTTTTTGGGCTAACTGCTAACAGCAACACTTTGCAAGCTTTTCAAAGCACTTTTAAAAAGTTACATTAAGTATGGTTTAAAAAAAACTTTAAAAGTTGGGCTGAGTATATAGATGTCTTGAACTTCTAGAGGTGTGAAGCAGAAATCACGTATGGTACCAAACAGAGGAGGTAAAAAGTGTTGAAATGAAGAGTTGAATTAATGTCAAAACCAATGAAATTTTAACAATTACTTGTGTTTTTATCTTTTTAAATGTATGTTTTCCCATGGTAACATACCTGTTTTCTAATGAATTACTAGAGCTGGAACAACTACTAAATGTGCTTGCAGCCAAAAAGACCTGCACTTTAAATGGACAATTTCACAGTCACAAAAGAAGACGCTATAGTACAGCTATCAGAGATATTGGAGTCAGAAATATTCCAGTCAAAGGAAATCATACAAAAGGAGAGTATCTGAAAGGTTATTCTGAAGATCATGAAAGGAACACAGACTGGGACCAGGTCAATTTATTTTTATGTTATTATTGTATTGGTCACAGAATGTTAGCGATACAAGTTCAAATTGGTTTGGAAATACTACATTATTTCTGAGCTAAAATTTACTAGTTTCAAAAAGCCACATATGATAATGATGAAAATATATTTTTATATACTTACATTTGTTTAAATATTAATTGGGTTAAAAAATCATGGATGTTGAATGTGTGATTAAAGTAGCTGGGAAAGTCTAATGAAATGGTTAGTGTTAGGCATAATCAGGTGTTTTTTTAAGACACAGAGGACTAGTGCCATGGCTTTGATGTTTTCACATATTTGTCAGATTTCTTCTGCTCTTATGTCACAGAGCTTCTAGGGCCACTTGTGCTCCTGCAGAAAGAAGTTGTTTTGTACTGAGAAAAAGAAAAAGTAAATTAAGGTTTCTGCATAAGTTGTTTCTAAAAGGCTTCTGTAAACTGAAGATTGGACTTTTCCAAAAACTTTTAATAGACATGGAGTCCAGAAGGTCTTTTAGAAAGTATAGAGTCTATAAGACAGACATATAGCTACTATCCAGTATCCTCTTTGAGGACTTTGAAGGACAGTGTCTCATTGCAGGTGATTTTATTCTCATCCTAATTATTTGGAAATAAACGAATTGTGCTTATAACAGTGATTAATATAGGAACATAGAATCATAGGATAGATAGGTTTGGAAAGGACCTTAAGAACATCTAGTTCCAACCCCCTGCCATGGGCAGGGACACCTCACACTAAACCATATCACCCAAGGCTCTGTCCAACCTGACCTTGACCACCGCCAGTGATGGAGCATTCACCACTTCCCTGGGCAATCCATTCCAGTGCATCACCACCCTTACAGTAAAGAACTTCTTCCTCATATCCAATCTAAACTTCCCCTCTTTAAGTTTGAACCCGTTACCCCTTGTCCTGTCACTACAGTCCCTAATGAAAAGTCCCTCCCCAGCATCCCCATAGGCCCCCTTCAGATACTAGAAGGCTGCTATGTGGTTTCCATCGACCAACACCCCCAAGTCCTTCTCTGCAGGGCTGCTCTGAATCTCTTCTCTGCTCAACCTGTAGCTGTGCCTG
>JAOEHY010030198.1:22199-86485 GCA_025447955.1 Psilopsiagon aurifrons | reverse complement strand
GTCGGCTCCTCTATTACTTGCAGAAGGAAGTTGTCTTCCACACAATCGAGGAACTTCCTGGATTGCTTGTGCTGGGCAGTACCATTCCTCCGACAGATATCATGGTGGTTGAAGTCCCCCATGAGAACAATGGCCTGCGAGTGTGAGGCTGTTCCTGTCTGTCTATAGAGTGCTTCATCCACCGAGTCCTCTTGGTCAGGCAGTCTGTAACAGATCCCCACAATAATGTCCTCCATCACTGTTCTCCCTTTAACCCATTAAACCATTTAATTTTAATGAATTAAAGTATGATGTGCACTTGTATCTTGTCAGGCGCTCTGTGGTAACTGCCTGCATGCATGTGCTCTCTCCGTGGCAAATGCAGCATTTCCGGGAAAATTTACCTCTTGAAGATGGGATAAATCTTATTTCCTCTTCTGGAGAACATGCACAGCTCATTACTGAGGAACAGCTGTTATCATGTACATTCACACTTTCAGTTATTCTACCTGAGATTGTCCGTGTGCCCTACCTTCTAGTGCATCACAGAGCTAATGAAACCAACCTCTGCTTTAGGGAGAGCACAGCAACTTCAACCCTTGAGAACGGCTACCACAGGAAGTCAATAACTGTAGGGGTTCATGAGGGAATGTGGTGTGTAACAAGTCCTATATGTACTCTTATAGTTAACAATTTACTCCATGAAAACCATGTAAAATGTAGTTGCAAGTGTGAAAAATTTTGCAAAGGTATTACTCAAGTACTTGCTGAATTAAGGAGAATTTAGTATCTTAGCTCATAGATACAGTGCTACGAATCCTTAAGACCGAAAGGTCTTAAAGGATTTCATATGAGAGGAAAAGATGCTGTCCTCTACGGGATTCTTATTTATCGAAGAATACAACTCCTGTTCTTTGCAGTACACAAAGACTTGCATGGATTTTATGCTGACTTCTGCAACTTCTTTATTTTTAAGAGATCAAATTTGTTTCAAATAAGTCAATAGCAAATAAATAAGGTGCATCCTAGGATAAATAGGATTTATGTTATTGAAAATCTAGAATTTCAAAAGTTAAGATCAAGTAATCTGTAATAGCAGCCATCAAAAGCAGTAGTGTAGCCCACTAAGTAGTATTCTGGGACTCAGCAGACATGGGGCATTTACTTGTGTCTCTGAGCTGCTTAGGCAGGTCACTTCTTTCTGCCTCAGTCATTCCATCTAAAACCAGAAATAATAATAATGTCGTACTTTGCAATGCTAGGTAATACTACAATAACCTCTTCTTTACATGGGGGAACTAAGATATCGGAAATACAAATGTATTTTCAGCAATGGGTTGTTGCTTTTAAGGCTCAGAGAAGACTGTTAGCAAAGTTGCTATTTTTGGCTGAAGAAATTGTGGTTTCAAGTTTATTACTACAATGAAAGATCTTCTAATAAAAATAGTATTTCATTTAAAGATTGCTTACTGAAGAATATACACTGCAGTCACCACATCAAACATCATAATTTTTATTCATTTTTTTACATAATTCTCTTAGTCATTAGTTGTTCATATTACAGCAATAGTGGATGACATACTCATTAAGCAGCATTTATTTTCAATGAATCTTTGAAATTATTAGATTCTGGGTGAAATTTTCATACTTGTTTTCATCCCAAGAGTGAATATTCTGGATGTTTAATTTTGAAAATCAGAAACTAAGCTGGGTTATTTTTCAGGCCAAGAAATTCAAGAAATGTCAGGTATTATTTGGCTTGGGTTATAGCAATTGTGAAATACACTGCCCAGTTTGGTTTCCTTTCATCAATTTGTTGAGTATTGTATTCCATCTTGTTCAAGAAAAAGAAGGGAAAACACAATACACATTTTTAAAGCATATAGTGACTTAGGAGCCCAAGTTTTATGGAAAACTCAAATAGGTAAATTTGCATAAGGCACTTAGGCTCAAAGGTTCACATATATCTGTAACTAGACCTCAATGAAATAAATGTGTTTTAGTTGAAATTAGTTACTTGTAATGGTGTAAGGTGCTTTTAAAATTTCAGTTTTCTTGAAAATTTTGCTCAGAACTGAGTGGTTAGATTAACACCAAAAAGCAACTGACTACAAATGGGGTCCTATTGTAAAGCTCTTACTAAGGCTAGCACAGGGTGATAGGAGCAGCCTCGGTCACTGTGCCAGTCAGGAAGAATGGCAAAAATAGTGCATAGATATTTTTAAAATTCCTGGAGAAAGGCTGGAATGCCCTCATGAAATGGGCAGTTGTGCTTCTCCCTTTGACTTTGTTTATTTATTTATTCGGTGACTGGAGAATCAAAGCAAGAAGAACTACAGCTTTATTTGGTTGCATAGATGTCCCACATCATGTGTAGGGAGATTTTTCCCTGTCAATCATGTGAAGCTAACCTTTGAAATCCCTTCTTAAAGCTTGCCTCTACCTGTGCCTACAAATCACTCCCATCTGTCTTTGGTTAAGCAAGTGATTCTTGCTTTTATGCTGAATTGTTTTCTTGTTACTTAACCCTCCCAAATAACCCTCACCCCCTCAGATCTCCCTATGAGCTCTGTCTGATATGCAGATTGGGAAAGTTTTGGGGTGGGGGTCTATTTTTTTATCAGTATGTTTATCATAGCACAAGGGGACTGATTCATAACTGACACCCTGTGCATCATCATGACACAAAATAATAACAAAGGATTTTGTAGACTTGCAGGTAATCACAAGGCAAATGATAAATAATGCAAGGGGGTTGTGTTTTGTGTAAGCAAAGAAATATGGTTAAATCTTCTGCAGTAAGTTGAGACTATTCAGTGCATAAATCATTCCTAGCCTTTCTGCTACATTAATACGCAATCAACTCCTGTGAAGACCTAACTGTGTTGCTTTCAGGGATCCACAGCCCTTACCTGTAAAAACAGCCAAGCTCAACTCAGGTTGTATTTAAAATTTTTGCTAATCAGTATGGATTTGAATGCTAAGAAGTACTCTGTTAATTTTAAGTGCCACAACTGGAGCTCTGTTGTTAGAAAAGAAACATTTGGGGGTCTGGGAAACAAAATAGGAATGCCAGTAAGGTAATTATCATAACTCTGGGACCCCAGGAAATGGTGCTTTGTGGTGTGAATGCTGCTTCTCACAGCCCGAGTCTGAAATGAAACATTTCCACTAGATAACTCAAAATAAGTTTTATTATTATTTTTAATCATGGAAATGTTTCAAACACTCTTCCACCTATTCATTACAGCAGGAGTGGTTATTTCATTTTTTAATAGAAACACTTACAAACAATCCAAGTGTAATATCCAGCAGGAAAAAACTATCAGTGATTTATCCGATGCTGAACTTCTCACTTGTCAAACAGCACAGATTGCTTTTTCTCCTTTTCTTTAGCTCTTAGGTAAATTTCACTGCTTAGTAGCATCTCACATCAGACAAAGAGCAGGGAAAGGATGAAAAAGCATGAAGAATAAGCTTTGCAAGGCCAACACAATTTCTTGTTTGTGAAAGAAAACCAGGGTTGTAAGCTAAGTAGGAAATGCTGGCTGAGAGCTGTCTCAAATCCCTCCAAGTAAAAACATCAGGGATCAGAAAGGCAGTTCCAAAGGCAAGTGAAAGGCTGTTGATGAATTACTTTGTGCGTGTTTTAATTACCCTATCATCCTGAGATTTTTGTGCATTGATTTGAACAGTAGTAATAAAGCGCTTTCCTCCCCTCATTCCCTGCTAAGTGTTAGAGCTTTGTATATTAGGTATGCTTCTAAGGAGAGAAATTACTCATCTTCCAGACTAGCATGAGAAAGAGGGAAAAAAAAGACAAATGGGCGGGCATGATCTCTTCTGCTATTCAATATGCTTAAATCTAAATCGTTCATATAATTATTTCAGCATGTATTTTCTTCTAGGCTGCAGCCAGGCAGAAAAATTTAAAACATGAGAAATTGGACAATGCTAATGTGAAGTAAAATGTAGTTAAATGTTACATTCCTTTCAATGTCATTTACCAATAGCTATGTATCATACTAAAATTAAAGGAAAATATTAGCCTGAGAGTCAATGTATTAGTGGGATTTGCAATAACTTAATATTTTAATAACCTTGAAAAAAAGACCCTAAAATGAACATTGCTAACATTCGATCAAGAGCGGCTTTGGGCAAAGGTGACTGGGAAGGATACCTTAGAATAATTTTGAGAAGGAATTTTTTGTGAGTTCTTCAGGGATCCTTTGTAATTTAAAAGCCAAGTATTCACTGTAAGTATTAACCAGTATATATCATGATAATAAAAGATACAGATAACAACCTTTATTAGGTTATGGCAAAAGAAGATGAAGAAGAAAAAAACATCTAGTTTCACAACAGCACTGAAAGGAAAGCATTTTGAACCTCATGTTACATGCAGATAAACTTGGACTCTTGTTTGAGCCTCAGTTCCTTGAGGAACTTGCACTGAGAATTTGGCTCGGCTTAAAATTGCAAATTTTCTCATCAAATCACAAAGCAAGACACTAACAAACTTGAAAATGAAGTCTCTCTGTCCAACTTTTCACTCAGCCGCCGGGACAAGCTGCCTAATGTCTCCCCTACTCCCTGTCCTCACAAATGGGGCTGCCAAACTACTGCTGAGACTTGTGAGACACGCAGGCAAGCAGAGACCAGTGGGGCCCCCACCAAGCTCTTGCATGAAGGATGGGAACATGTATGAGCGATGGGATTCCAAATACCATCTTTACCCAATAATAATTAATAATTAATTAATACTTAACACCCATCTAGTGCTTTACAAGCATTAACTAATTAAGTTAATTCACCCAAGGTCGGTCCTTTGTACTCTCACAATACCCAAGATCTTTTTGATCGTACACCCTAAAGAGTAAAAACAGTATATCAGTAACATTAGTTTTAGCCTAACATTATTTGGCAATTTTTGATCATTAAGGATGGAATTAATCAAATATCTACTTGTCCCATTTTTGCATTTTAGCTTCCATTCTGCATTTGCTATTTTTATCTTTATTAATAGCTACTGCTCAGTGGCCTTAAAGAATTTCGTCATTCAACAGAAACTTTTCTTTCCAGAGACTTATGCTAATTAGTACCTTGTTTGTGGCTTCAGTGTGATTTATAAGCTACTCTGAGCCCCGAATAACAAAATATCAGGCTGTCTCCATAACTGTCTATTAATTTGTTTATCTTTCTATCTGTCTGCCTATCTGCTGAAATTTAAAACAGTGCAATAACTTTAAGAACAGTGACACTAATGCAGCATTAGATTAAAAGAATGTTACTTTATACAGGCGTAAATGTAATTTAGAGGCACTTAGAGGAAGCTATATACTTAACATGATTCTTGCCCAGTGAAGACAGGTTGATCCCACTCATTTTGGGATTGCTAATTTGCAGTTAATTAGGAAGATTGATTCTGTTCTCTGATGCATAGGCCCAACCCTAAATGCATTTTTCTGGTTTCCGTGGCACCATGCTAGTTATCATTGTCATGGTGCGCGTATAACTGAATGACATGGTCCTTCATAAAACATAATACTTGGGGAGTTTGGGAAAGTAAATCGAGTAACCCTTAGCAAACATTTTTCTGGTTTACTCTGTAGGCTAAAATTTAGTGCCATCTGCATTTAAAACAACTTTCAGATAGCATTCTTTTGAGAAGGTTTATTAAAATTAGCAAATAAACCCAGAGAGCTGATTTAATCCTCAACTAAAATAACACAATTTCAGAGTCTGAGGGAAATAAAATATTGACATTTTGCTTGAAGGAACTTGTATCCTTAAATAAATGCAGTGGGCATGGCATACTTAAGCTTGTACCTTTTATAGAAGCTAACATTTATTTTCAATGTGTTATCTCTTGAGGAGATTCTTCCCCTGTACTCTCAAAATACAAGCTGGTATGAACGGATTTGGGGGAGGAGTGAAGATGTTGGAATAATCTGCAGCTAGTGTGGGCTACCAGTAAACTGCTGCTCCCTTAGAGAGGGGAGTGTGGAAGAAAAGGAGGGAGAGCTGTGCTTCAGGGGGGCGTCTTGGGGCACAGTGTCTTGTAGGACTGGCCTGGTCTGGTATAGGTTACACCAGGCATGTATAAAGACAGAATCTGTTCTCCTTGTCCCGTGCGATTTATTGAATAAGTGGGCTTCAAAATCATACTTTGGATGCGTTTCTTTCCCTGTGCTTGAAAACAATTCGTGAAAAGTACTTCTAGTAAGTTAAGCTTGTTTTCACACCTTTCCCTTGTTTCAACCTATGTGTGGGCTTCAATACAGTTATCAAACCTGGAGAGCTTTGAACCTTTGCAAAGACAAACCACAAACCAGGACAAGTCTTGCTGTGCCTCTGTCACACCAGACTGTGTCTGGCTGCAGTGATCTTCCTACCTAGTCCTCTTTCTCTGCATCAGTACTTTCCCTTGCTGTTGCACACAGCTGTAAGAAGCACACATCATCCCATCTCTATCCCACCAAAGTTACAGTTACACTGAGGTATTCTTCCAAGGTCAGACAAATTTCTGGCCAGACTGTTTAAATAAAAGCACACTTTCTACCAATTTTGCATCAGAAAATCTGCCCCAGGTTATCTGCCACAGGAGTACTACACTAATGTTTACAAATTAATTTATTCCTTCATTTATCACTTTACAAACAACTAGGAAACTTTTCAAAACAAGTCTATGGAAAGTTCCTAGATACTGTTCTAAAACAGCAAAATGAGGTATGTTGAGTCTGGAAAAGTGTAGATATACTAAACCTAAGGACCTTAGAGGACCAGAGGCATTTTCTTATTCATTTGGGGAAAGAAAGAGATAAGGAGGATTGAGATACTTGCTGTAGAATAGTTCTCAGGCTCAATAATATTTCTTTCAAAATGTCAGTGTCACTGTATTCACCATCTTTCTCTATCCCTTAACCTTTCAGTTTTGCAGTCCTCAGTGTTCACAATCCCACAAGCTGTTGACTGCTAACAAAGTGAATAATATCAAATCTGAAAATATCCACAGATGTAAGCATGCAGGGTAGCAAGAGGAGGCACTGGACACACCTCTCTGTCAGTCCCATCAGCTACTTCAACGTACACATGTGGCTTGTTGTCAGTACTTGTGGTTGCAGCCCAAGAGGATCAGGATCAAAGCAAGAGCTTTCCTAGTTCAAAGCCAAATTTGTGTCTTTGCTGGCTCATTTGAATTTTTCATCCAGACTTTCATGGCTTCCTTGTGTGCTTGTAATTACCACATCTTTAAAACCTGACAATCCCTTCATATGGGCCAAATTCTTTTCTCAGATTGCACTTGTGCTCTATACAGGGGTCCAAGAAAAGATATACATATGCTCTCTACAGCACAAACTTTGAGCCTAAATTTAATCCATTAAAATGCGAATAGAAAAATAGGCAAGTTGTGAGCATATACTTCACAGACAGGAAAAGAAACTACTTCAGAAGCTTCTGAACAGTATCCGTGGGACCCGATATGTACTTCTAGGATCTCCAGTAGACATTAGGATAAGAAGATAGTTAAATATTTTCTCTTTGAACAGTAGATCAGCCCAAATCTGCCTAGCCAAAGAATTAAGCAGAAGCTTAATTAATCATGTATTACTATTTCCAGTGGATGCATTGCAGGTTTTCTCCTGGTTTGAATACCAAAGCTCCAATCTCCACGTGTGTGCTTCTAACTCCTGTTTAGGGCTTAGCTTCAATTGATTTTCATGACCAAGACGATGAACACCTTTGCAACACTTCCAGCAACACAAAAGGAGCACAAACTGGCAGCTCGAGTTTTCTCTGGGGTGGGGAAATCCCATGTAAATGCAGAGTCAGTGAATCCAAGACTCACACCACTGTACCCACACCCACATATTCTGAATACACATAGTTTGTGGGTGACTCTCTGGTAGTGAAGATCAGATAGCAGAATTTAGAACGGGCAGTAGGAAGCCTTAAACCTGGTGTGGAGGAAAAAAGATTTGACATAAAGATCATGGGGCCATAACCAGCTTTTGCTTGCTTTCTACACTGTCCTTACTGGACACAGAAATGAACCACAGGGAAGCAGAGAAGGCACCAAAATGATCTGCTTCCGATTTGAATCTTCCATGATATGTGTTTTTTAACTCCTCCTCAACCATGCAATCAACAGGATAATTGCCAGCCTTTCTCAGCTTTTCCATTCACGCACTTCTGGAGGTCCTGTCCAGTGCTTAGCAGTGTTTTAAATTCTGTTATCCTTTTCCTCTGACTCATGGTTTCCTCTTTCCTCCATTTTATTTCCATTTTCCTTCCAGAACCTAATTCATGACCACCTCTGAGCAGATTCAGCAGCCCAACTCAGCCATAGTGACTCCCATTACCCCTTACTTCCCTCTGCGTGTTTTTAAATCCTTTCCTGACCTCCAGTAGGCCTTCCTACCTTGGATAATCCCACTGAGGGGTGCTAGCTAGTCTGGGAGTCTCTCCCGGGCTTGCATCAGCCTGCTACATTCAAATCTTATGCTCTGAGGCTTCCTCAGGTCAGACACATTCTGCAATGAATCTGACCTGGGGAAGCCCTGAAGCACAAGATATTTGAAAGAAGGATCAGTCTGAGGTTTGAAGCAGAGAAGGGGGGCAGCGGGGTGTGTGTGAGAGATTCATGTTCAGACCAGGTCTTATTGTTTCTGAACCAGTTTTTCCACTGCTAGCTAACCATCACAGGTACCCAAACCACATTTCCTAAGCTATTCAGCAGGTCAAATTACTTGTTATAGAGGTGGAAATAAGAAATAGGTTGGGTTTTTTTCTCCTATTGTTTTCACCTAAAAAGTGATTTATAAAGGTGTGTTGGATGTATGCGTGTAAGTGCAGTGAAGCGTTTAGAGATTACAGCCACTTCCGGCATGAAAATGGATAAATATAAATGTTTAGCATGCTTGTTAAAATGTGAAAGAAAGTAATATTGATTAGGGCTGTGTGTTTGTTTACACCATTTTGGTAGTGTTAAAATGTCTGGCTATAATTACCAGGACCTGTCCACCTGTCAAAGAGCAACTGGGTTGTTTCACCATTGTCTGCCAGCAGTAAATCTCTGGGTCCGTATGGGCCTCACACAAATGAAAAAAAAAGAGAAAAGAGTACTTTCTAAACCATGCAGTTCATTATGAAAACCACATGCTTCCTAAAGCTTTTTGGTTGTCATTACTCTGCCATATTTTATTATTTGTAGAATTTGGGTATGAAAAGTAACCAGGTATGATCTAATTATTTTCATGTTTAAAACAAAAGCCCAATAAGAATGCTCCAGCCTTAAAATCATGACAGAAAATACTTGCATTGCACAAATGAGTTCTTTAAAAAAGAAAACTCATTCTATATATAGCTCTCTTATCCAGCTATGCCTAAAATAGGACTTGCTCCATCCAGTAGCCCAATTACATAATAACGTATATTAAAATAAGTCTCCCTTAATGTTACGTTGCAGAGGTTTCAGAGTCCAGGAACAACCTTGCAATGGGGACACAGTGACCTTTTAAAAAGAAAAATGAAATGAAATATACTTTCATTTTCCAGAAATATGCATGAAAGTAAAAACTTGACAGCATGGAAGAACATAAGCAAATATATCTTTTTATTTGAAGATAAAAAGAAGCAGGGGCTACATAGGGAAAGGAAAAAACCTGTGAAAAAAACGGATGATGCAGTTTTTACGAATAAGCAGCTTAATGTATCTTGGCACCCACAGTAAGCCTTGTAGGAGCTCAAAGTGCCTCAGGCAATCTGTGAGCAGAATAGCAATTTTATTACTTTGTCATTAAACCAATTTCACAGCAGTATTGTTTGTTAATGAGCAGCGGCAAACGAGCGAAGATGTCACACACTGGAATAGCAGTGAGATTTGTGACCCAAGCTCAGAGCACTAAGATGGAAAGACCATGGCTATAAAAAAGGAAATACTTTGGGATGAAATGCAAAGTCTATACAGCAGAGCTTGTGTTTATGAGCTACCATTTTGCTAAGAGCTGTGAGAGAAATAAAGGTCTGGAAATATGCAGTTAAAACAGGGCCTATAAAATTAAAACCAAATTAAAGTATAGCAGAGGATTACTGCACAGGCTGTACTCTACAAAATATATTTTAAGTGATGAGGTGAAATCTAAATCAGTTTTGTTTGAATTTAGTTGGTATTTATAAAATTCAATAAAGCAATGCCAAATTCAAAACCAAAGCAGCAGCTCAGTCCTGTGGTCTCTGATCTATAAGCTTCACTTTGAAGAAATTCAACTTACCAGTACTTAATTAGCATCTTGCCCTCTCTTTATGAGCAAAGATAATGTATAGGTTTGTATAGGAATATAAATACTGAACAGACATAATCAGTCTGCCTGCACACATGTGCGCATACACACGTGTGCATGGAGGAGCCCTGATTCTGTGCTAAACAGTGAATCAGAGTCACCTAGCAAAGAGATTATGTGAAGCTGAACTGCACCATTTGATGGGACTCTTTTTTTTCTTTTTTTTTTTTCCTTCCTTTTTTCCCCCCTCTTTTTTTTTTTTTTTTTTTTTGGAAAGAAAAAAATCAAGGTTAAATTTATATCCTCTTGGAGTGTTTGGGAGTTGATTTTAGATGCTCTTTTGGGAGAAAAACAAATTGTAAATAAGATTTCTAACTTTCTGTTTAAATAAAATTTATATAAATGTTTTAAACAATGGGTGGGGGGGAAAGGGTTTTTGTAAAGAATGCAACATGCAAGTACCACACACTGTTTCAATTTTGCACAAAACAAATGACTGCAGGAGGACCAGGTAAAATTCCCAGGAGTGAAGCATGCCCTGGACCAGATGGGGTCCTGGCCAGCGCTTGGAGTAGGTTCAGTAAATGTACACAAGGGTTTGTGAAAGTCACAGTGTTAGTAAGTTTATTTACTCAAGTAACTCAAGATATATCTGTGCCCTGCCTAAGCGTGTGTGGGACAGCTGGCTTCCAAGCTTGTGTGGCCTGTATAGTTTTGGATAGTGGATCTTAAAGTTGGTTGTTTTGGTTCTTGTCATATGATTTGGAGCATAATGGGATAACTGCATGTGAAATAGCAAACAGTCCGACTCCATCAGTGCCTGCCTGTACCTAAGGGCCCCTGTTGAGTAGGTGGTTGCCATTTGAGGGTGTGCTTTGCTTCGTCTGAGCAAATGATGGTAATATACTTGTCAAAAGGTAGTTGAGCATGTGAGGGGAAGCAGAGGTGGGGTTAAGATGGACTGGAAAGAGGAAGCTGTGCGCTCCAGGACCTGGAGTTAACTATTAGTGCAGACCTCAAGCACATTACCTTCTCATGTATCAGGCTCCATATGCCAAGGGAGTTTGCAGGTTTTTCTTTTTAAGAGGAAAAATCCACCATCAGCCTAATACAGTTCCATATGGGTTTTTTTCTTCCTTAGGTCTGCTTCCCATCTGTGCTTAAGCAATGGGACTGCTGGTATTTCTTAACCTAGAACTTAAGAGTTCAGTTGGATTGCTGTGGAGCTGACACACCTCCTATATAAGGGGAGGCGTAGACCCTTCTCTTGTGTAATTGATGTAGCTTGATCTTTGGAGCCCAGTCAGAAGCCAGACTGAAGGAGAATCTTTGGAGTCGTAAGATAAACTTGAACGTTTTGTTTGTTGTGGCACAGGTATTGCTTGGAGTGTTTAGTTGGAAATTCAGAGCAATTACCTCTCACAGATGACTTAAACAGCTCATAAAATGCTGTATTTCACAAAGAAGGAAGGTAAAGGTGTTTTGGGTTTTTTGTTGTGTGTTGGATAGGGTTTTTTGGTTTTTGTTTTGTTTTTTTTATCTTTTTAAGACTCCTGCAAGTTTGAATTTTCATCCTTCAAGAGAAAAATATGGATTGCAAAGATTTTCCTGGGCCCTGGATATCGCAGAGTGGTTTTGGGAGTTCCTTTGCCTAATGGAGTCATACAGAAGTAGAACGTCATCCTAAAGTTGACTGGTATTACGGCTTCACCCCTTGAATATGAGCCTCTGAGAGCAAGGTCAGCTGCAGAAGGAAGTGCTGCAGCAGAGCCTTCTAGCTTAGAAAGACATGTTCTCAGTGGGATCAGCACACTGGATGCCTGTAGGGCCAGAAGAAGTTCGTCACAGGTCTACGTGGTACTAAAATGAAGTAAAGAGCAGTATTAACTTGGATGTAAGGGCTAATAGCAGTGGCATTCTGTACAAAGATGTAGAGTTGCCTGGAGGGAAGTATACTGGTGTCTGAGAAAAGCATGGTACATATCAGAATCAGAGTTGTCTGTAAGGTGCTTTAGGATACCTCTGTAACAGTACCAGCAGAAGTGGCAGTCTCCATGCTGGATCGTCCCACATTCACTCCTTGAAGGGTGATCGTAACCTGGTCCTACACAGCACAGAACTATTACAGTAACACAGTACTCCACCTGCTATTCTTAACCCAGTCAGTCTCTCCATTCAAGAAGTTTGTGTGTTCCAATAAAAACAACCTAGCTGTGCACTTTTCTGTAGCTTTTGCTGAGAACTCTTCCCAGGTTGGCACCTGAATGCCTTACTCTCAGCAGTCAGAGGCTTGCTTGCTCTGTGTGCAGGTTATTGCCATAGAATAGTTAGGACCTACAGCTTCTTTCCTTCCCCATTAAATAGTGGCCTTGTTCAGTATATTTCTTTTTAAAAATTGCTTACTGTTGGAAGCAATGAAGCACATTCTGGGGTTTTGATGGTGGGGGACTCTGGTGATGGTTCCATGTAAGATGGGATCTTATTACTTGCTGTATTCTTAACTTCTGCTAATAAAAGAACCAAATGGATTATTGTCTGCTTTGAGTCTTTCTGTGCTGTGTGTGAAGCTTGAAAGAGTTGCTCCTGCTTCCTTCCTTCCCAGTGCTTACAGGCAGTGCTTTGTAGGTAGAGGACTTTTCTGGTGCAGAAACCAAACTGATGCTTAAACGCCTGTTTGTGTGTGACTGAACTGATGCTTGCTGTGTGCCTCCTCAAGCAAAAGCCAGTGGGGTGGAAGACAGACTTCAGTACTACTATGTGGCATCCTTTTGATGTCTGTAATTCACCTCAAGTATGTGCCTGGTCTTGCTGTAAGATTTCAGTACTGTCTAATGCATTTAAATATCACAGGAAAGGTGTCAGTGGACTATGCTGCCTCTTACGCTCTTAATCTCCAAGGGAAATCTGTTTTTCCAAAGTTTAGACTTTGATATCCAAGAGGGTTGCCAGTTGTAGTGTGGGGCTGGTGGTGGTGCTAGGTTTGTCTGCTGCCAGTCCTTCATGAAGTAGTGGTGACATGGTTTAGTGTGAGGTGTCCCTGCCCGTGGCAGGGGGGTTGGAACTTGATGATCTTAAGGTCCTTCCCAACCCTAACTATTCTGTGATTCTAAGCTGTCTGTCATAAGAATTCCCCTGACATACAGTTACTGTGAACTTGCAGAGAATGAAAGGCCTGGAACAACATACATCTTGTCTTATCTCAGCTTGGTTTTAACCCCTGTCATACTCAAAGGCAACTTGAGAACAAAGTGGGATTGATGTTACTGTTAAATCTTGCCTTTTGTTTTGAGAAGCTTAGCTGACCCCATGTGGTGGAGTTGAGGGGTGGTCATGGAGCTGGCAAGCATTTGTCAGGCTTCTCTCCATCCCCCAAGCCTCCATCTGAACCTACTATTGTAAAGGTTGTCTATTTCTGCATGTTTAGAGACGCTAATTTTCAGTGTCTCTGTTTCCCAGTTCCTGGTCTTGCAGATTGTAGAGCAGACTGCAGGTGTGCTGTCCCCTTCCTCACTTCCCAGGCTGTCTCCTACTGCTGCAGACTGGGTGCCAGGGTAATAGGCAGGCAGGGGAAAGGAGCAAACAGGCCAAGGAGTCAAACTGGGTGGAGCATGGTGGAAGGAGCAGAAACTGTGATTTATGGACAGTGTTGGAAAGGCAAAGGTGAAGCATTGGTGGGTGAGAGCTGGCAAAGAAAAAAGCAGGCAGGAGGAGGGGCCAAGGGTGTGAAGAGCAAAAGCTGGGGGATGAAGAGGGTGGGTGCTGGGACCTGGGTTGTTGTGGGTAAGATTTGTGGTGGATTGAGACCGAGAAGAGACACTCAGGAGGCCTGGACTTAAATTCCTGGTGTAGAGGAAGTTCCTCACAACCTGTACCCCTGTAAGGGACTGATCTCCTGGCATGCAGGCTTAAGACTGGCAGGGTTGAGGAGGAGGAGTGGGCTTCAACTGGGCAGTGAGTGGGGCTGGTGCTGACCAGAATAGCCTTGTGCCTGGAGTGGGGCCTTCTGCTCCTGCATTGCTGTTCCTTGACTGTCAGCAAGCACATGTGGACTGCCTGGGCAGGATATGCCTAATCCTCCTCTTGTGTTGGCTCACGCTGAGTCTGGGCATCTACAGCTGGGCTGTTTATCAGCTACTTACCTCAAGATACATGTTTTGCAGTGCCTCCTAAGAGATCAGCTCCAGTAAATGGCCTGTGACAGCTTGAGGTGTTAGGATGGAATCTTTTATTTAATGCAAGGCAAGCTCAAGGAGCGTGGAGAATATCATTGTCAGTTTACAAGTGAATTACGCTAAAAGAAGCTGCCATGTTTGAGTATGAATTGGGTTTATTCTATTTTCAGAAAGCAAAGTGACGCTTGAAAGTTGTCTGGGAGGCTACACTTTCATGGGCTACCTCTGCATGTAGCTGTGGCTGTGCTTTGCCCTCTCCCAGGAATCACTTGTTTCATTCATTGCAAAGGGTGAACTTAACCCTGAGTATGAACTGAAGCACTGCAATCAAGTGAATGTCTAAGCCCATTGCCTAATTGTTTTAGGAGCTGGAAATAAATGAAGTGTGTGATTAGGACAGAGGAGCTGAGTTTGGTTTCGTTGAAGCTAGTAGAGGCTTTCCTGCAAATCTCAGTTCTTTTTTCCCTTTTTACTTATTTATTTTTTCCCTGTGTGGCATCAAGCACTTTATTTGAACCAAACTGTCCTGCTGGTCTCAGAGCTGCTGTATTTGTTGGGAATGCCCAAGCTCAAACTCTCTAGGCTGTCTTCCAGGAGTACTGAGCACTGATGTGCTTTAAATGGAGTTCCCTAAAAAGACCAGCTCCTTGGAGGGGTTGTGTGTTATTTCCTAGGTTTGTATGTTCTTTATAAAGAAGGAATACCAGCCTCAGGCTCATGGCAACACGGAATGCATCATACCTGATCATCTTCAGCTATGTTAACAATGGGCAACATAGGGAAAGCACAGGAGGAATCCTGTGCCCAGCATCTCCTAGGCAGTGATGCAGTTCAGCTGTTGAGAAGAGAACCAGCTGTAACTGGTCCTTTGTTCACCACCCTGCACCATCAGGAAGGTAGGCGCTTTGGGGAGGGATGGCAGGATGTGAGCCTAACACTCCTGTGTGTGTGCAAGGGGATGATTTGCCAGCTCTGTCTTACTTCAAGCATTTGCAGGAGCTTCTCCTTTGCCCTTCTCTAGTATAATTCATGTTTGAACAGCAGAGCTATTGCTGTTTCTGAGCTGTGAGATGTTTGCACTGGAGATTCACAGTGATTTCGCTTATTAGCAGCTTCATGTCTATAGTGGTACAGCTGGGCACAGAGGCTCTTCACAGTTGGCAGAAAAAACAAACCAGTCTAGCTGTAAATGAGATGAGAAAATCACAGGCCTGGCTGGGCTCCCAGACCAACGGCGCGCTTCCCTATTGGAGGCAAATGACACCCAAACCAGCTCCAACAGCTAGCTTTTGTTCTCCTCTCCAACCATGCCAAACCTGTGCATATGGTTTGAGGTTTGTGCTGGCTGGAGCTGACCTCCCCTGGACTGAGGAAGTTGTTCAGCCAATGCCAGGCTGCAAGGCTGGAGCAGCGGCAGGCTGGGGCACCTCCCCGCTGCTGGCAGCAGTGGGATGGGATGGGATGGGATGGGATGGAATTGGAAGCCATACCTCCTGGGAGGAAGCAGCTGCTGCCACTACCTCCTGCCTGCTCCTGGCTCAGCCTTGGCTCTGGCGCAGCTCCCCAGTCGCATTGCCTGCAGCAGTAGCCAGGCTGGGTATGCTGCCTTTGCCAGAGAGCATCCTGCCAGTCTGGAAAGCAATACTGTCCCTCAGCGCCAGGCAGGAGCAGGATGACAGCAGGCTCCAGCTCCTGCTGTGCCAGGCGGCTGGCTGCGCAGTGCTGGAGAAAGCCACTGCTTTGGCTAGCGTGTGACTTCCAGCATCTCTACTCCCTCTCATTGTTGCAAGGGCTTCCCCAGCAGCTCCCTGTCCCCTTCCCTGTTTGTGAGAGGCCAGCCCCTAGTGTGACACTGGCCTCCAGGAAGGCTGGCAGTCTCCCACCATCCCAGCAGCCTTTCCTCAGGGAAGTTCAAGGGAGCACCCATGGGCATCCTCATAACGCTGGCTGGAAGAGCGGCGGTGGCTGCCTGACGCAGAAGGAGCCAAATGGAGATGTAAAGACAGGGCTCGGTGCCCAGCCCTCTCCTGTTGCCAGCAGTGGGGTGCCAGGGCTCACAGCAAAGCAGGGAGAGCTGATGAAATTCCCTGCGGGGGCCCATGAGGTATTTACTGACGAAACGTGCTTGGTGGCGTTTAAGTGAGGCCATTACAGTTTGCATCAGGTGCTGGTGATGGGCTGTGTTGCTGTGGCTGATGTCACAGGAGGTAATGACAGCGGTGTTTGCTGGCTGAGTGAGTGACAGGCAGTGCCCAGGCTCCTCTCAGGTGCAGGCAGAGGTGGTGTGAGGGAACCTGCAGCAGAGGCTTTGGGGAACAGCCTGCACAAAGGGATGGAGGAGCTCTGCCCGGTCCAGGGGTAACGGGAGCAGCAGTCCCCTCCAGCGAGGGTCCGACTGGGTGGAGCCATTCAGCACATGGGAGTTTGATGCTCCTTCTCCACCTGCTTTTGAAAAGCTGCTTCATGCATGCTGCATTTGGCTGCCCTCAGCCCCTTTCCCCTGCAAGCAGAAGTATTCAAGAGCGCAGTGTTTCTGCAATGTGTGTCATTGGGCTTTATCAGCAGAAGCATCTGGAAAATATTATGAGGAGGTTGAGTCTGAGATGTGCACATGAAACTGGGCCAGACTGTGGTGCTGATCCTTTGCTGGGGTAGAGAAGGGCACCCTCCCCTCTTAAGCCACTTGGATCACGCAGCTCCTCTCTCCAACTGCTGCCATCCCCAGCGTGGGATGTGCCAGGTTCTTGCTAAGGATAAGCCCACTCTGGCCAGGCTGCAGAAAAGCTGCTGCCTTTGTGCCCGCTCCCAACTGCAAACAGCCGCTGTACATCCAGGGCTGATTTTCCTACTGTTTTGTAGGGTGAAGTCATCCCTGTCTGACCATACTCAAAGGTCTGACCCAAGGTGTGAGTCAAGGGAGGGTATGGGCATGTGCGAGGTGCATGTCCCTGCCCACAGCTCAAACATCCTCAGTGCCCACTGCAGCATCCAGGTTACCTCAGCCTGCAGTGGGGTGTTTTCAAAGCCTGTAAGGGGTGTAACAGAGAAATTTTGTGTCCCTCTCCACATGGCTGGGAGGAAATCAGCTGCAGGTTTAGGGCTTGGAAAGCCCCTGATGTGTGTGGCAGCCAGATGTGCCTGCGTAGGTCTGATGGGCACCCTCACTGCAGAGCAATGCTTGTACCCTTCTCCCATTGAGCCTTCTCTCGTTGGAATAACCCCTGATGCCTACAGTGTGTGCTTGTGGGGGTGAGCAGGGTCTTGCAGGAGGTACAGCTGTGACTTACAGTGCTGTATCAGGATGGCAGTGGGATGCTGCTTGTCTGGAAGTGAGAGGTGGCTCCTCTCACAGCTGCTCCTCTGCTGGTCAGATGCTTTGGCCTCAGATCTGTTTGTCTTTGCTGACCTATTTTAATGTGCTGTCCCCAGTACATGGCTGAAGAAGTTGGGAGCAGCTGCTCTTCCTGAGGACTTTTCTCTTGCTATAGGGCCATGAGCTGCTACCTCTGCCAGGCAAACACAGCATGCAGTGGGATTTGCTTAACCCCATCCTGGAGACCAGGAATGGTTAGGTGTGCTTAGGATCTGCTTTGATGGCAAAAAACATAAGTGAGCCATTTGCCTTCTAAAGGTAAAGTCATACCTAAGTGCAGCTATTCCATTGTGGATCAGCAGCACTTGGGAAGAAAAGGGCTGTGTCTGCCTCCTAATAAATGATGAAGACAAACCTGATGTGCAGAAGCAGGAGCTTCTGTAGCAGAAATGGTTGCTGAGCTGTGCATGTTCTACCTGCCCTGGGAAGCAAACACACCAGGCTTTTGAGTGCAGTGGGCCCAGTGCAGCTCTCCTCTTCCTCGATCTCTCCATCAAACCTTTACCCTTATTTTTTGATTAAAAATGTAATCCAGTTCTCCCCCCTGTCCTATTCCCTCCAGTTAGAACTGAGGCACAACTTGCTATGTCAGCTAAGCCAGGTATAGCTCATGTCTTTACTCTCCCAGTGCAGGTCTCTTTACAGGACTGTGTTCATTGTGGGGTAATGCACCTGAAATCAAACATGGCTCATAGCAGGAGGACACCATGTATTTCTGTATCTCTTTTTAGCTGAGTGGAGATGGGACTGCTAATCCTTTCTGACAGGGAGGTCACCCTTGAGAGTGGTGCCCCAGGAGGGCAGCACCAAGGGCATGTGCATGGAGCTGTGGGAGCTGTGCCAGCCAGAGGGGCATGCCCTGAGCTGGTGGCTCCTCTGTCTGCGAGCAGCTCTTGACTCCTCAGACTTGACAGCAGCCCCTTTTCCTTCCACGCTGTCTTCATCTTCTTTGTCTGCTTCTGGCTTTGATAAGGTCACTGTATCTGAAGCCTGGAAACCATGTCCAGAATAGCTTCCAGTACTGCAGTTGTTCCTCTCTTTGCCATAACACTGCCTTCAGTGAAGCAAAACCCACCACAGTGGGAGCTCTAAAACCTGAAAGGTTCCCCGCAGGACCTGGTTGTGACTGGTACTGTGCCCTTAGTTTTGGGTGGCACTTGCCCTGCAGGAGGCAGCAGCTGGGTTTGATGAACTACACACCTCTCATGAGGCCCAGAGGGGTGCAAGGGGTTTCCGGAGTGGCTGACCTGGCAGAGGAGGCCAGGGCAAGGCTCTGCTTTGCTGGCCTGATAGCCTGCTCCCTTTGAGCCACCACAGTGTGTACCCATTGGTGCTGGAGTGACTACAGATGGGGATGGTGCAGAGCTCAGGGTGAGACCCCATTTCCATCTGTAGCCATTGGCTGTGGCATCTCTACCCCTGGTGGTGATGGTCCTCGATCATGTACATCCACATTACCTTGCCAGCACCAGGACTCCTACCCTGCCCCAGAAGTGACAGAGCTGTGGTCTGTGGGGTGCAGTTGATTAGTTCACAGTCAACTGTGTGCTCCATGGTCAGAGGTCCCAAAGTTCCAGTGAAAACAGTGTCACAGCAACCAGGAGCATTTCTTGGCATCCCCATGAGTTGCTGGCACATCCCTACCAGCCAGGCCACCATTTCTGCATTGTTTGCAGTCCCTTCACCTGTACTGTCTCCATGAGTTCAGTGAAGGGACATGGTGCAGGGCTGTGATTAGCACCAAACATGACACGCTGAAGCCTAAGTATCTATTTAGAATATGCCATATATTTGTTTTTAGTGAGATGGTATGGAGCAGTTCATACAAAAAAGTAAGAGGAAAAATAGGTGCTCCCCATGTGTCTGTAAAGCTCTGTGAGAAATGGCCCATGCCCACCATCTGGGCAGGGGCTGCTTCTGTGAGCAGGGCAATGCTGCTGCAAAGGGCTTAGCTGCTTCTGCAGTGAACTAGCAGGCAGTGGGAAACACACCTCCACTTTTGGTGAGTCATCCATAACCCCTTCCCAGAGGTTAAGTCCACATCTGGATAAGACTGGATGCTGTGCCAGCAGTGCCAGGAGGGATCTCCTCAGCAGAGCTGGTGTAGCTGCAGCTAACTAGCCAAGCTGTGCTACTTTCCTTTGCCTAGTTACATGTTAAGTACTGCAGTTCAGGTTAAGTGCTGTCCTGCCCCTGTGGTCCTGGTTGAAGACTGCACCAAGCCCAGGAGGTGCTGCCTCCCTCCTAGGACCACCAAAGGCCCTGTTCTGGCAGGGCTATGCCTGGGCTGCTCCAGACCCGGATGCTCCAAATCCTGGTGGCTCCCACTGTGGGACAGGCAGACAGCATCCCCTGCCCCTATTGCTCCTCTATGGCCATATGTGCTCCACAGAGCCCTCGGTACCCCAAAGTGGCTCTGTGGGAGGCAGGGTGATGGTGCATGCCAGCCATGCCGACAACCTTGGCCATACTGGCTGTGAGCTGGTGGCTGAGAGAAGCAGCTCAGGAGGTGGTGTGCTGCGAGCTGAGCCTGCTGGTCCTCACACAGGACTGTTGCCATGGGCTTCTGAGGTTGGAGCAGCTTCCACCACTGGCACCACACTGGACCATGTGGTGAAGAACACAACATGTGCTGCACTGCATTGTTAACACTTCATGTCCCCAGTTTGTTGCAGTGGGTATTGCAGAATGGCATGAGCTCCCATGTCCTCTCTTCTGCCATTCTGGCCAGTGGTAGCCCCCTTTTCCAGGGTCTCTGCTGTATAAGGTGTGTGCAGGCAGTGTCACCGCAGGAGCAGCACCAGGGGCAGGAAGAGCAGCACTGGTGAGATGGAGATCTCAGCAGTGCCACCGCAGTCTTGGGCATTTTCCTGGGAGATGGGAGAGAAGATGTCAGTGTGCTTACAGCCAGGGTGGCTGCTGGCAGAAGGAAGGGAGCCTGCCTCTTGTCTTTGGAAGGGGAAACGGGAAACAATGCCTGTAGCTAAAAGGAAGGATCATCATGGGCAAAGGAAGGGACTAGTTTGATTCCTGTGGGCTGGGAAGACATTCGCCTCCTTGGCTTTCACCATGCTCTACCCCACACCCTGAAACCTATCCCTCAGTCTTGGAAGCTGCAGCAGGATGGGCTCCACATGCACGTCCCCTCTGCAGCTCCTTCCAGAGTCCCCTGCCTGCAAGCAGGTCACTGTGCCTGCTCCTGGCCCCTGGCACTGTGCAAAGGTGCCTGGACCAAACTGCTGTGTCCAGCAGGCAGGAGAACTGCCTGCCTGCACCAAGCCCAGGTCAAAAGGGCTGGTTCCAGGAGTCAGGGCTCTTCCAACAGATGAAACCCCCAAAGAAACCCAGTAACCCTGTGATGTCTAAGCTTAAGCCATTCCCAGGTATCATTAGCATGACTCAGGGGCTTGGAACCCCTTGAGGAGTCACGGGGCTGTGTCTGTCCAGTCAGCAGGATGGGCACATGATACACAGCACAGGGGGGCAAGAGGAGACCAGCATGACCATGGTGAAACCCAGCCAGGGTGTGCTGTCCCTTCCGCGCTGCCCTGGGGTACCTCAGGATGGAACGCGTGGCACGTGTCCGGCCGCCGCCTCAGCTTCTGGGACCGCATCCGTTCACACTTCACTGAAGCGTTATGTGCGAGGCTGTTAAGGACACACAGCGGAAGGCAGGGGAAGGGCAATGAGCACCGCACAGAGCCATGGGACCCTGATGTAAGTCATCTGGGTGTAACTGCACGGCCTGGGAGACAGAGCGGGGAGGACACAGGAAGGGTGGGTCACCTTGCACGGGTGGGAGACATCACCAAGCTCTAGAAGGCAGCAAGGAAGGACCCGCAGCTGAAAGTGGCACCAAGCTGCACAGTGTCCCTGCCCTTATGAAGAGCAAGGGATGAGGACCCAGCAGGGATAAGTTATGGGAGCAGTGTTGGGGAGCCAGCCCACCTGCACCCATCCCACCACTGATCCTTCCCTCTGGCTTTTCCGACCCTCACCCTAGCGCAGTGTGTCCAACAGCCTGTCCAGTGGAGGCTGGCTTCCCTTTGAGGGTATGGAAGGCAGAACCGATACCTCTTCTCCACTGCACTGCAACCCTACCTGCTCCATGTCTCTCCCCAGCTGCCCCACAAGTCAGGTCATGCCCTCAACCCCCGTGGTGACTGCCCTGGGAGCACATTTTCCACCCTAGCAAACATGGAAGTGAAGGGACCTGCGGAACTCTGTGCCTCTGCTGCACACATATGGAAGGATATATTTGACCTCTTTCACATCCAGCTGGACGGGTGGGAAGACGCTGCAGTCGCAAACAGCATCTGTGACGAGGAGCAGCAGGTTACTGCTGATGATCTGCTGTGCCACAAACATCCTGCAAGGAAAGAACAGGTTGGAGAAGGCACATCCCTCCCACTGCAGTGCCAGAGCAGCATCACCTGGCCCACAGTAAAGAAATGCAAAGAAAACAGGAATTGGGATGTCAGTAGAAAGCGGGAAAGACATAGCAAGCAGCTGTACACATGGGGGTGGCAGTGTTAGCACACCTTTTTTCCCTCAGGAAGCTCAAAATTGTCTCAGATTTGCAGCTCCGTGCTAGGTACAAAAGCCAAAATTAAACCCAAACCCCAACCAAAAATACCAGACAAAACCCAACATAAACCCTCCCCAAATGGGTCAGCATTTAGCATTTAAATGATTCCTCATTAGCATTTAACTGCAGATAACACCAGAAAAGGCCTGGTTTCATCTGGAGGTGTGCCAGTGCCCATTCAATGTATGTTTATGCATAAGCTTATACAATACAAAGATCTATGTACTAAGTGCTTCTGCAAGAAACAGTTTTGCTGTATTTCCTGTTACTGGAGTGAGAAATGGAGGATCTCAGTAGCATCACGTTATGTAGGTGTGGTGGGACTGGTGCTTGGTCTTGCCGACTGACACGAAACACGTACATCTTCACTTTGCAGCCACGATTTCTCCTGCCTGTCAGACAAGCAGGCTACGGAAAAGGGCTGGTGACAAGCACAGGCACATGCTGGTGGGGATGTCTCTAGATCCAAGTGTTTTCCCGAGGATGTGCACGTGAGGGCTTGTGGCAGTGCTGCTGCCCTGCTCCTGCAGGCATTGGAGAGCTTGTGTGGGCAGAGCAGGATGAGGGCAGGCACATGTTCCAGCCGCATGCTGACAGGCTTCTGTGCACGAGTGTGTGTGCACAGCTGAGCCGTGTCCCTGTGCTCACATGGCTGTGTGTGACTGTGAGCTTGCACACTGGCACGTGCACCTCTGCGTCACGCTGGGTGAGCACATGGAGTGGCAGAGGCGGTGCGTGCCCAAGCATGCACACGCTGGTGTCACCCCAAGGTGCTGTACGTGTCTGGGCAGCTCACCCACCACCTGATGCCCTGCAGGCATTGCCTGCCCTCTGCCAGCACACAGCCAGGCTCAGCTGCCCATGCTGTCATCCTCCGCTGCGGGCCAGCAAGCTGTGCTGCCACTGGGCACAGGGAAGGCTAAGGGCATCAAGCTTGGTGTGTGCCTGGTGGTGCGGGTGATGCTGCAGTCAGAATGGGTGTGTGTGTGCTCACCACCTCTCAGCCAACGGGGAGGGCTTCTGGATTAGAAATACAGGTTTGTGAGGCTGTGCCTGCTGTGCCAACAAACCTGACTGCGCCACAGATCCCCCTGCCTGCCTGGTCAGTCACCACTTATCCTCGCTGCCCTCAAGCCTCCAGGGATTTCCTTATTCACATTTAGATGTGTTGAATGTGACATGCTTTAACTATTTCATTAGTATTGCCGGCTGATGACAGCTTTAGCCCCCACACACATTCAGTAACCAGTCTAGAAGTGCCCTAAGCACCAAGCTGACTTTTACCCAAGGTGGAGCACCCAGTTCCACTGGGAACCGCCTGGGATTGCCAAACGTGAACGGGAAAGCCTTCATGACCAAGCAGACCACTGGCTAACGCTGCACAGAGCCTCTGTCAGGGTTTGTGTCACTCCTAAACACGTGCAGAAGAGATGCACCCAGGATCCAGAGGCTGCAACTTCACCTAAAACTAGAGAAGAGCCAAGCAGGACTCTGCTGCTGCTGACGGCACAGTCAGGGCGCTGCAGGAGGGTGAGCCCCAGGCTGTGTTGGTGTTGCAGATCTGTCCAGCAACAACATGACAAACAAACAAGTCAGTTTGGAGCACCTGGCTCCTCTGGATCTGCCCCCAGCTTTTTGCACCTACTCAATACCTTGTGGTCAGCAAATCTACCATCTCTTCTACAACAATGTTTGGCAAGGCCTGGTTTTCCTAAGGCCATGCTGACTGAAGTGGGCTGTTTTCCTAACCTTTAAATCTTTCCTGCAGTTAATCCAAGGCTGAAGTCAGACTAGGTGAGACTGTTGGCTTTTTTGTTAAGAGGGATTCCAGTCAGCTCTGTTTGGACATCTCATGTTAGGAAAAGCTGGACCAGTGGAAATTCATCCTTCTGCATGCGACTGCTGACAGCACCCACTCAAAACCAGCCTCTTCTCACAATGACTTTTCTGTTAGTTAGGACTGTTCATTCTCTTAAAATGAAAACAGAAAGTAAAAAGGTCTACCTGTGATTTAATTTCTTTTAGTTTAACACTTCCTTTACCCCAATACTTTTTTCTCTTCTTTTTTTAGTAGGAAAACAGAGAAGAGAGAAAATAAACTAAAAGGAGAGCTGAAAGCACTGTAAAAAAGGAAAAATTTCTAAGGACAAAACTGTTGCCAGAAACGTGAAAAAACAGACAAAGTTCCTTTCTGAAATCTGTGGAATGGAAAGACATATATATATGTATATACACACTTAAATGCTTTTCCCCTCATTCTACAGCCACCTCTGCTTATTAACAGATGTTTTTAGCTTTTTCCTCTTTAATTGAGAACCAGTAACTTGGTCACTTCACCTCCTCATTGTCTAGTGTGGCTGTTTAGCTCTGCTCTGTGGCCGGGGCTGTGGATGGAGTGGTGGCCATGCCATGGGCACAGCAAGCAGGTGACTCTCCTCATGTTGCTGTTATCACCCATAGGCTCTGCAACAAGGATCATGATCTGGGGAGCCCCCAAATGAAAGGGAAGCCACAGCTCTTACTTTTGGCAGCCTCCACACTCGATCAGCCCATTGGTCTCCTTGATGGCCTGCTCGTACACGAAAACCGGGTACTCAGTGTCACAGGGCTGCAGGATGTCATGCTTCTTGTGCTTGTGAGCTGCGATGGTAAGGAGATAAGGTGAGAAAGCAAGGGCAGAGGATCGTCCAGGAGCAGTTTGCACTGTGATGGGAGCATGCAAGACTGGTGATATAGGTTGGAATAGTCCTGAATTTCCCCCCACCCCGGCAAGTGTTCAAGAGCAGGTGCCTCCCAGAGAAGGGGAAGGCGATGCTGCAGAACGCAGCCAGGCAGTGAGCCCTGCTCCCACTAGGTGGTGTGGGAAAACCAGCCTATGTAAGAAATGAGCCCAATATTCCCATTTACCTTCCCCAAGCAAGCGTGAACCCTGCCCTGCTGAAGCCACAGCCATGGAGCCGCAGTGGCCACAGCACCCTGGGGACCCCTGTGGCCAGTTAGACAGGAGCATTTGGGCACTGGTACTCCTGTGTTCAAAGGAGGGGGGGGTCTACCAAACCAGCAGTGTTATTAGAGACCCTCTTGCCTAACCCAGCCCTGGTTCATAACATCTTTAAACATCCAAAGCTGCAACTGGGCTGGTCCTCAGTGCCTGTGCTGAGGGAAGCACCCTTGTGGGGACCCTGTGTGTCCGTACTGGGGCTCTCCATCAACCGCTGATTGTTCCTGAGTCCTGTAACATGACAGAGTGAGCCCACAGCAGGAATCTGAGGTTTGAATACGTGTCACATTAAAAAGAAAACACTGCCAGCAAGCAGATCTAGCCTGACATCCTCACGGGGAAGTAGGTGATGGCTCTCAAGGACCAGCAGAGACCCAGCTAATGTACAGTGCTGGCTCCTGGAGGGAGCCATCCACTGCAGAGGCAGGGAGCAGCTGCTCCATCGCTCATCAGTCACACACACTCTGTGGGACTCCCAAACTAATTTGGGGATGAGGGGGAGCTGAACTGCCTTACCGAGCCTCCCTCGAGAAGCAAGAACATTCTTTCTAGGAGCTCAGCAAAGTCTGCCTTGCCTCCAACTACTGCTCAGGGCCTTTCTGGCAATTATTTTCTGCAGTTTGAGGTAGCAAAGCCAGCTCCTGCCTCTGTAACACACAGGGGGACGCCACTGATGGAAATGTAAGGCTTTGTTGCTAGAGCAGAGGTGGCTGCGGCTCAGCCAACAAGTATGAGAAATGGTTTCTACATCAGCTTTGGGTCTGAGCACAAAAGACTTGCCCCATAGACCTTCTGCAGGCAGCCCTGGCAGGGGACAGGCAGGACAGAGTCCTTCTGATGTGGAGGGTGACAGGCTTATCCCTTGAAGGAGCGGTGCTGAAGATTTATGGCAAATGCAGCATCATGGGTTTTAATCAGTGAATGTGAGGTGAGAAGGCAGCAAGAGGGGAACTGTGCTTCTGATGGGTAATTTGCATCACTGTAAAACCCTCACTGAGAGCTATGGTCTCCTCTGTCCCTGCACTGCCAGAGCACACAGAAAGAGTCAGGCACTCCCTCGCAGAGCCTGCTGTCTAAACAATGGGATTACATGAGACAGAGAAAAGCTGGATGATTTTCTCTGATTTTTTCTCCCCACCATGGCAATCCAGCGACACAAAACATCCATTAAGAGGCAGGAGCTGCAGCCCAATCTCCCCTCTAATGCCTTCCCCAGATGAGTATGATGGGGACTAAAAAACCTCCCTGCGGTACAGAGTCCCCAGTGCTTTGTGCCTTTTGAACTCCCCAAAAATGTCACCTTCAGGGCAGCCTCTTACTTAAATCCTACCAGACTGCAGGATTCACCTATTGGTATCATGGTTAGGTTCATTTTGCACAGATCCAGAAGCGCACACAGGGCTTGATTTCAGCATCATGCCTTGTTCTGTATTCACCCTGGATTCACACTAAATTAATCAACTGAGCTCGTTCTTTCAGGGTTTGGCAGCCAGGAGCTGCCTGGCTGCGCTCTGCCACCACTCACCACCCCTCTGTGCAAATCCCACACTGCAGAAGCATGGAAAAGCCTCTCCCGTTTTTGCTAATGGAGAACGCCTCTGTCTGGTACCTGTCATAGGGATGGACAGTCCTGAGGATATTCAGGATGAGCAGCAGAAGGCCTGTTACTGAGGTGGCTTTCAAAGGCTTAGACACTTCTGATGAAACATGCAGAATATCCCTGTTTAGGCTGTAAGGAGAGAAGCCGCAAATGCTTTCCATGTCAGACCAGCTCCGGGCTGGTCCCTGATGGACTAAAGGAGTGTGAGGAACTGAGTGGGAACCCTTTCCTTCAGCCTTAATTCATTGTATGAGTGACTGGGAAAACAAACTGAAACAGGCGGCCAAGCTACTCTAGTCTGGGCCAGGGACAGACCTTCTTAGGGACATGCTTGTGGAAAGACCACACACTGGTCCCCCGGCCACAAACCATCAATGCCCCATTGTGTTACCTCTGGATTTGCAGCACTCTTTGCTGGCCTGACCCGCACACATGGGCAAGAGCTGTGCCTCAGCTCCGGACACAGCTCTAGAGAGGCAACACTTGAGCAGTAACCCTGGGCTGAACCGTGCCATGGTGGCTTTCACAGGAGCAGCCTGTGTGTCTAGAGGTAAGCAGTGGGGAGTGAGTTAGTCCCCTCAGGGGCACTTTTGCCACTGGCAGTATGGGATAAGTCATACACAGAAGTTGCACTTCTGTTTGAGTCTTTCATGACCATCTGCAATTTGTCTTGCTCTGTGTTAACTCCATCGTGTGCACCAAGTTATATTTTTAAACTCTGCTAAATTGGCACAAGTCCCCTGCATAGGCCATCTTAAATCAGTTTCTTGGCACAGGCAAAATGAAAAGAAGCTCCTTTAAGATCTTCTAACTTCTGCACAGAGACAAGACCTATGACAGAGAGTATGCTTAAGCCTCCTGCCACTTAATTTGCTTGGAAGCAATGCAGCTGCAGCAGTACTGAGAAGTTCAGAGAAGCCCAGTAGCATGTACATCATCAGCAAAATGCCTGAGCTGAGCCTCTGCATGCACATGCTGGACATCAAAACGTTATCAGAGCTCCGAGAACCTGGTGGTCAGGGATTAGCAAACAGCCAGAGGAGCTGATAACAAATTGCAAACTTTATAGCAAAGAGTGAGTTAATTCCAGGCTGCCGTTGCTACCCTCTGCACTGCCAGAAAGACTTTGTAAGACATTTGGCAACCAATCCTTCTGAGTAGCAAAGGCAGCTGCCACGCTGTGTTATGAACTATACAGCCCGGATCGTGAACTCTTTCCCACCAACATAAATCACAAACCCAAGCCAGTGGATTTAGTTTGGGACACGAGACAAAGCCTGCTACTTAGTTACAAATACAAAACAGAGAATTTAATCAAATATTTTGCAAAATATCCTCTGTCTACATTACCATGCAGTCAAAAAGAAACTTTAGTGAGCTAAAATATTACATTTAGAATATAATATTATTATATTCTAGAAATAGTCCTTTCTAGGCTGCATTCCTTGGTTGGAAGTGGTTTTGGCTTAATTAAAGGCTTTCAAACCTGTGCTTATGTCCATAAAAGCAGAAGCCCTTACAGACACAGAGAGGAATGAGATGCTGAGAGCAGTGAAAAATCCATGGCAGCAAACATGTCTTCTCACCACCTCTTAAAAGCCGATTTGCATGATGAGTGCAGTCTGAATACATCATGCCTGTATTCCAACAGCAAGTCTTGCCTTCCCAGAAAGCAAGAGACCTTGGGAAGCAGAAACAGGCTCAGTGCTGCAGACCTAGAGGTGCACAGTCAGGCAAGGGTGAGCATTAGGTCCCCGGCTGTTAATTCCTCTGCCTATATTCCTGAATAAATGTGTGCTCAATCTCTCTCTCACAAAATGTCTCCTTCTCTTCATATTTTTCGCATACACCAGCCCTGGCATGCAGTCAAGGTAACATTAACATCTCTGGCAAAAATCTACAGCCCCTTCTTAACAACATGTGCAATCCATTTCTTCCAGCCCCAGTAGTATTCTTCCACCCTGCTATTCCCTCCCCCACCCCCAGACACTCTTTTGCTTCCTCTTCTTCTTACAGTGAGACACATTCCAACTGTCTCTATTTCTCTATCTCTGTCTCACACATACGTCTTGCTGGGCAGAGAGCAAATCAGTGAATACAAGCTAGATATGGAAGCAGGAAGATACAAACAGCCACAGTCTGGGCTGTGTCTTGGAGGGATTTCTAACGTGCCTGTAGGAGTGGATTTATGAGCTAGAGCATATACTTATCAAGCTGAACTGCCTGAAAGTAGTTGTGCATTATCCTGGGGCTGGGCTGGGCTTCATCAAAAGGAGCTAAGCCATGAGGTGTGGAAAAGAAGACTTAAGTTGCCTCTTAACTGAAGTCTACGAGACCCATAGAGATTTCCCTGCAAGAGGGCATGGGTTGGTCTTTAGTTTGGCATAATAAGTGAAAAGAATGGGGCAGCTGGGAACCAAAGTGAAGGACATGCCATGGTACATGGGCCATGTGCCCATCTACACCATAGTGATGATGTCTGTGTCCGCAGTCCCTGAGGAGGCTGCTCTGTCCCTTCTTTTACTGACTTCTCAGTGACAGATCTTCAGTCACCAGCTAAACAAGAAACAGCATCACTTGCTTCTTTGCAGTGCAGGGCAATAGAGCCAGGCAGTGCCTTGTCTCTGTCACATCTTTCTGCAAGTTCCCCACTGTCTAAAAGAAGACTTTCCTAGCTGGGATTTCTAACTAAATCCTCCTCTTTTTGCTGTTAGGTGGTTTTACTTACAGTGATGGAAGACAGCCTTGGCTGGACAATTTGCGTGACAGACACAAACACAATGACGATGGAGCCACATGACAGTTTCACAGGATGGCAGAGCAGTGAAGAGATGAATTGCACACGGCAGTCACGGAGGTGATGCAGGAAAGAGATGAAGAAGGCACAAAAGGAACTGGTGATGAGCAGGGCAGCAGTGAGAACCCCCTTCTTTTTCCCTCCCGTCTCTTCAAGCAAAGACTAAACCAAACCATGCAGCCACTGAGCATTCACAGCAGCTTCCTGCAGGAACACCAGGTTGGTCTGTCCTCCAGAAAGAGCAGTCCCTCCTCCACTGCCACAAGTACTGCCCTTGCATCTGACTCTTCCTCACCAATTTCTGCTTGGGGCCACTCCTGATGCACGTTAAGCAGCAGCCAGGACTACAAGGAGGATAGCTGCAACTTCTACCACTGTCTCTGGTGATCCTCTCTGGAGAAGGTGAGTGGCACATACACAGTACCCAGACATTGGGCTGGTTATCTGACTGGAAGGGAATTCTGCTTTCTAAAAACTACTGTTTCCCCATTATGCCAGGAGAGTTCAGTGCAGAAGACAGCCCCAGAGTTAGCACGGAAGTTACCAGTATCTCCATTAGAAGCACCCTTAGATCTGAAGGGTGCAATAATGGTACCTATGTGGCATGCAGAACACTCCTTTCCTTTCCGTTTGCGTCACCTCCTGCCTTTGCAGCTGATGGTATCTCTCATCCTATGCAAGTAGCACTGGGGTCTTCAGAAAGAAGAGCCTCCCTGTGCCCCAGTTACCCTGAGGAAGGCCACACATCTTTCACCCTCACTGCTCTGGTGCTGTGGCAGCCTGAAATGTGTGCAGAAATAGGGGGAAACTGGGTGGTGGTGGGATCTGGAAGCTGGATTCCAGTGCCTGTGGAGGGAGAAGTGGCAGGGCAGATGGTTGGCTCCTTGCATGAGGCCAGACTTCCCCATTCAGCTTCTTCTGCCACCAGTGGCTGTAGCACTCACGTTCTATGGGGCTGCTGGACTCTTGTGTACTCACCATCTGCCAAGTTGTCTGAGTGCCAGAAGTTGCTCATGTTAAACTCCAAAAGGAAGCTGTCAAAAGAGCAAAAACAGAGGATGCTTTTTCAGCAGCCTGGAAAGATGCAGGTGTCAGGGAGATGGCCCCATTGCCCGATGAGTATCAGCTCTAAAATGTTTACTACAAATCTGCTGGCAGTGGAAGTCTGAGTTTGGTTTGGGTTTTTTTCAATTCATTCTTTTTTTTCCCTCTCCACATGATACTGTGTAGCTCTGTATTATGGGATCTGTACTGTGGAATATCTAACTGGGCTTTACCCTGCTGCAGGATGTAATGCATACAGCAGCCCCTAAGGCCGGGAAGGGATTCAGTCACAGTGAGATCTACCTGAGGCACAGATGGCCATCAGGGAGCCCGTACTCTGGCTTTTCGGAGGTAGCTGCACATCACATTAAATTATTCGGTATCGACAAGCCCTCAGAGCTGAATCTTTTCCACGCTTTCCCTTTTGCACACCCAGCAAGCTGAGAAGTGGTATTTTCATCCTAAATTGAGCTTGAATGCCAATTTTCCCCAGCAGTTTGGTGAGCTGGAATCCAGTGCTTGATTCAAGGCCTCCCCCCTCTCCTCCCTTGCCTGTCACTCAGACCTGAGGTCCCTGGCTTCCTTCCTTCAGCCTTTACCCCTGTGAGATGAAGGTGTGCATTCACACATCACAGGCAAAGGAGACAGGCAAGAGGGCTCAGCATCAAGGATCTGCATGGGGCCTCGGGAGACCTGAGTCCTATTTCTGACTCTGCTACTTTGTACGGAGTGACTTCAGGTAAATCCCAGACCCACTACAGGCCTCTGCCTCTCAAAATGGGAATAGTAATAGCTTTCTGTCTCCCAGGAGCAAGGCGCTGAGCTGAATGTCAGGAGAAGGCTGAGAGCAATGCCCTACGCAGGCACCTCTGCTTGCAGCTTTCTCAGCTCTTGCCCCCATTGGACTGAGCCTCCCAAACACCCCCGTCTTTTGGTACTCACATGAGGAAATCACTTATCAGCCATTTCACTGCAGCCAGAAAGGCATAAATTGGCTGGAGAACAAAAGAAGAAATGAGAAATACCGTAAGGACCTGGTCAGAGAGTTTATAATTGTTAGGCAGGGCCCCATGTTTCAGACCAGTTCCCTCCACTGATCAGAGCTCTTGAAGACAGGCTGGAAATTCAAGGTCTGAGCACCACTGGAAAATGTTCAAAATACATCAAAAGCCAGCTGAGCTGCCTTGCTACTTATAACATCTTGTCACCCCTCCCTGTCAGGGTCAGGGAGTTTATCACGAATGTATGAAGGACTTTGAAGATGTAATTGCTTGATGATTTCTCTCCAGTATGGATGACCTTGAAAGCTCAGAGCGGGATAGAAACACAGCTAAATGGGACACCACCAGTTTAGGATGCTTTTATGTTCTCATAGCAAGTGGTGTTTCTGGGACAAGTGACAGCATTGCCCAGGATTTAGTATTATCTGCCACTGATTGATTATGCTTAACCGTGCTTTCATCCAGCTTTTCCTCAAGATGGCATGACTTCTATCATCTTCTTGCTTTTCAGCTACAAATTGGAAATCCAGCATTGTCCCAGGGACAATTCATCTGCAAAGGATCCTGCTGCTTCTTTTCTTCATGGTAACCATGTCTAATTTTCATCTCTCCCTCTCATAATCGCACCCTTATCCTCAAATCCAAAACAGATGCAGCAGTCATAGGACATAAGATAATGTTCCATTACTGCTAACTGACTTATCTTCAACAAAGAGTAAAGTGTATAGAATGGTTGGGAATTTGGCTGAGTTTTTATGAATGTACATGAAAAATGGACTTTTCCTGATTTCTTCCTTTTCAAGGGATTTCCTAAGAAGGGGAAAAGAGAGATGGAGGCAGAATGCTCACCTTTCTATTCTCTGCCCAGTTCACCTCATTTTTGGCAGCTCATATTTTGTGACATTTCTTTCAGTAATCAAAATTGGAGGATAATAGCAATGACAAAGCAAATATTTTCACTACCCTCACAGTATTTTCATATATCCAGCTGAAGTATAGCCATTGCAAACCAGAAATGTTGTTAAAAGTAACATATTGTTAAAAAGTAATGTTTTGCTGAAAATTCTTTTACTAGAAATAAATTACAACGTCACAGTGTAAGAAGTACTTCCAGAACACCACATTTTAAAGTATCAAAACCCCAATCCTAACAGTAATAAATACATCCTTGTTTAGGATTGCTTCAACTAGTTTGAAGTAGCCTGAGTGTCAATTACGTAGTTCTGCCTGTTTGAGGACAGATTAGAGTGGGATTAGATTATTATTTATATCATCTGAAAGAGAAGTTGCATTTGGGCACTAGCAAAACTATTCACTCCGATAGTTAGTTCCCTGGGCTATCAGCATTTCTCAGCTGCTTTAACCTGTCTCTGTTGCTCTAAGCCCACTCATGCTTCCCTGAAAGGCTGACAGCTTTCTCCCAGATGCTCAGAGTGCAACTCCTCTATCTGAGCTGCTGAGTAAAACCATGTCCTGTAAAAGCATTTCTGTTCATTTCAGCAGCAAGCTGGTTCCTTTGCTTTTAGGAGATGCCTGGCATAGTCTACTTCTTGTAGCTTCTCTGGTCCTTCTGATTTTCAGTGAGATCCTATATGCCAATAGAGAGCCAAATTGGAAACCACTGTCAGCGGCCATCACTGCCTCAGAAATCTGCCTTACAATGGGTTTGGACATTCCCACCACTTGGAAGCAAAAATCTGCTAAACTCTTTAGGGGAACATGCTACATGAAGCTGTGGGAGATGTCTTAAGAAGAGAAAGCCTCCACAGCCAAGCCCGTAGAAGGCTGCACGCAGACAGATACATACGCTGAGCAGAGGCTGGGCACCGCTGTGGTGGTGGTAGGGTACTTTGCACATTGCTTGATAATCATACATGGTCACCCTGCAATCAAAACAAAACAATCAAGCAGTTGAAAGCAAGCAATGCAACTGCTTACAGGACACACACATCAGCTTCTTCTAAGAAGTCCTTGTATGGAAGAACTACATCAGCAGCCTGCTTACACATACATGTCTTTCTTTGCTGTTTGGTCAGTGCTGGATCTTGCAAAGCAAGAAATACAGGCCCTGGATTAATGTAACTGGGTCAGTAAAGGAAGAAATGTGTCCCTAATTTCAGATGGCAAGTAAAGCACACAGTGAAGGAGGAAAATTATAATTGTAAACTACCTCAGGTCCCCCTAGTTCCTGTTTTCAAGCCACTGAAATTCAGAACTCTTTTGACATGAGTTGGGGGAGTAGAGTGAGAGAAACAGAGGTATTTTTAGGAGAGAGAGAAATGTGCTCAGCCAGCTGCAATGCTACATCTGGGAGACTCTCAAGACAACTGCTCACAGGCTTTCCAAGTGGCAGGAGGAACTGAAGTGCTTTATACCCAAAATGCCAAGAAGTGTTCCCCATAGTATCTTGCTCTGGAAAACACAGAGGAGCAGCTGCTTTATGGCCACATGCAGATCAGGAGTTACTGTCTCTCTCAGAGCTTTGCAGCAGGCAGAAGAGCAGAATGAGGAAGAACAGGGAGTGTGGTGATGATGGCTGAGCAAGTCAGGGGAGGAGGCAGGTAGCTATAGGAGCTATTGCACCAAAACAAAAGAGTCACATGCATCATCATGTGCATTTTCCCCTGCTGCTCATGTGGACCAGTCTGCTCTGCCCCACACACCAGCTAAAGAAAAAGGAGTACAGCAAGGAGATCCCCCACTTACCGCCTGAACATGCCCATGTTTAGCAGCTGGGTCATTACTGAGCCATCCACTGCACCCAAGAATTTTCCAGTCTGCAAGCACAAGAAAGGGGAACACCAGAATAAACTGACCACAGTAAAATTTCCCAATGCTCAATGGGACCAGCTGATCCAGTTTGTCTGGAGACCTACGACACATAATGGGTGCTTTATAAGGAGCTAATGCCAAGCTTTGTCCTTTGGCTGGCTGCAAAGCTTGAGGGAGGACTTCCCCCATCACCAGCTGGGCACTCTGCACTGTTCCTACCACACTTGGAAATGATTTAGCCCACGTAAGTCATGCAGCTTGTGTTAGAAAAAAGAGAACTCTCAAGCTGCAGAGACCCAGGCACACTGATTCACTGGAAGACTGGGCTCTCCTGTGGGATTTTGTGAATCCA
This sequence comes from Psilopsiagon aurifrons, assembly GCA_025447955.1. Lineage (NCBI taxonomy): Eukaryota > Metazoa > Chordata > Aves > Psittaciformes > Psittacidae > Psilopsiagon > Psilopsiagon aurifrons. Next base: position 51,523 of record JAOEHY010030198.1, on the reverse strand, counting down.
CATCCTCCAGGTCTGAGTGCCTGAGTCTCTTCTGTTTGAGCCTCTCTGGTAGCTCACAGCTGCAACAGCTTTGGAAACCCCTGCTCTCCTGCTGCACTAGGTGAACTGACCCACCACATGGGAATGCACTGGACAGATTTATTTAGGTAGCAAATGCAAGCTTACAACTCACTGTTGTGCAAGTTCCGAGCAGGCAGTAGCCCAAACAACGCAACACAAACCAATGCATCTCTTTAGCTTACTACGCACTGGAACAGACAGAGCTATTGCACAGTCTCCACCTTAACAAAAGTTGCATGTGGGGGGCAACAACCCCCAAATCCCACTTGGGTGCCTGAAGTAAAAGCAGAGCTTGTGTCTCTCTGGTCCCATTTACACTTTCGGGTTAATATAATACCTCAAATACAGTCCTAATCTCAAATCCTGTAACTGCTGCTTTAAAGACTTCTTCAAACAACAGATCTGTCTTTCCTGATTACCAAACCATGACAAATCTGTTGCAAAAATGCTTCAAATCTGTCAAGTCCTCTGCTTTGTTTGCAAGCAAGTAAATAAAATACTCATGAATAATAAAAGTGCAGATATGAGCTAACCTCCATCTATTTTCCTAGCTCATGGATCTTGACACAGTAAACACCTCCCATAAGTTATGGAAGTGTTCACGCACTTTGGAGGGACATTTTACTTTTCCTCTGATAGGCTAGCAGTCATTTAGCATGTATTTAGCAGATGACAGATGATTTAATTTATTTGAGTGGGGCATTTCCACTATAAAAAACAGACCCTTAGGCAGATTTACCTAAGATCATATGGTTATCATCTAACAGTAGCGTCACATGAGCATGAGCTTCTTCCCAACAGGCTTTAGAATGCATTTCACTGTATATATCGACACACAACATCAACTCCTCTTTGAGCACTTAGGCTGTAATCATCTCAGGCATAGTCAAATGTGTCTGAGCAAGCGCTAACTTTTTTCACCTCCCTCGCTCTTTCAATCTGATTAGGGTGGTAAGGAGGCCAGCTGCTTCCATTTAATACCAGTCTGTAGCCCAAGCAGGAGCCAGCAGTGGGATTTAATGCAGTGCAAGCTGCAGCTGGTGTGGAAAGAGGAAGAGTATTACCCCGTTCAGATATGTTGATGTCTGAATTTCTCCAGGTAGGATGTCATTCCTATAGGTACAAATAGGAGGAACTTTTAGCATAATTGAGAGAAAGGCTTAGGGGATGTGTTCAGGAAAGCATTAGCAAGTTGGCCTTTAACACCAAACCAGGCATTCGAACCTTGGTGCTGTTTTAAGTACTCTGTGCAGGCAGTAACACAGGAAAGCAGCACTTGGCAGAAACCTAAGTGGTCCTGTATGGAAGTGACATTTTGCCAGGCAGCTCTCATTACAGCCTGCTTCCTCAGTGACTGGCTGCTGCTCTCCCTGACATTCCCCTGCTGTGTTTCTCCTGATTCCCAGGCTGGGTATTAGGCTGGAAGCTGGGAATTAGGGTGGAGGCTGGAATTGCACAGGCCCTTGCAATTTCAAAGATTCAGAGCACAAAGCATTGCCTTTGACATCCTGTGTGACACATGCTGTATCACATCCCTCTGCAGCTGAGAGTGTACAAGTGCACATGCAGGTGATGCACAGGAAAGAGATGTATCCTGGAGCACACATATGGCTCGCAAGGTACATCACTGCTCACAGACAAACGTAGCACCTGTGCTTCGCTGGCTCATTGAACAATCTGCACTTTTGGTACACACAAAAGCTGTAGACAATCAGGATCTGCCAAAAGGGCCAGGCTTTGGGCGAGCGGAGCGGGCAGCCTCCTTGCATGGCTCAAACAAAGCCAGCCCTTCCTTCTCCTCAATCTCAGCCCACCCCTGGTGGGATTCTGGCCTTTTAGCTACTACCCTGTCCCTAAAGTCCTACCTAGGCAAAGCTTGCAGATGCCTCAGGGAGAAGGGAGCAGTCCTAGAAAAGAGATTTATTGTGCAAGGGGACATCTAGACACAGCAGGTGGACGGAGCTCAAGACCTGTGATCCACAGATGTGCCTCTGGCTGGCAGTAAAAAGTGGCTAAAAACCCAGGGGCAGTCATGGGCTAGGCCTGAAAACACTGGCAGAAACGTATTGTGGAGCAGCCCTCACTGCAGCACAACCTGAGCATGCCACTGACTTTACCTTCCTCCCTTGCCCTAGATCACCTGGTCCTCTTCCTCTCTCATTCCCTTCTCCTGGCTCTGGCTATTAACTTTTTGCTTCCTTCACAATAAATCTGGATGGAGGGATTAGCCAGAATTAAGAGATTACCCATTCTCCCCAAGTAATCCTGTAAGGAGGTTCCAATGTATCACTCATTAAAATCCTGGGTCCCTCTTTATTCTGTGGTGACTTCTGGCTGCTGGTAAGCTTCCTGCTGCCTTTAGGCAGAAGTTACTAGATCTGATCCCCCATCCTGATTGCCCATCCCAAGGACAGAGGGAAGCAGAGGCCAAGCCAGGCTGTCCTCTCCCCATTCCTTTGTGAAGCTGCTTTGGTTTCCAGTGTGGCCACCCAAAAAAGAGGTTCATGCAGGAGGTTGAGAACATTATGAAGCACCACAGCGCCACAGCTTTATGTGTGCTTGCACCACAAAGGAGCAAGCAGAGAGATGGAGCAAAACACCTCAGAGCCCCCAGAGTGGGTCTCTGGCACTAGCAGCTTGCTCAGGGGCTGTAAGGACACAGGCACTGTTATTCTTAGCTTGCACCTTGCCCCAGGAAATAGGCATTTTGGACAAGAAAGCCCCTTGGCTGCCTTCCTCAGGGTAGTGGGGCTGTGCATGGGGCTCTGAGTGTACTGGAGCTGCCACAGCCTGTGTGGCTTAGTGGGGTAGATACTCACCCATGTACCCTTGCTCCTTCAGCATCCAATAAGCCCATTCCCATCCTGACTGATAGGGCAGAACACGCAGCATGCGGGCAGGCTGCCATTCTCCCTGCTGCTGGACTGAAATGCTGACAAATGCAGCTGAGGCACTCTTGCTGGTGTGTGGCAGGGAGGGAGGAGAGTGAAACAGCCAGCTTCTCCAGAAAGGCAAAATACACACAGAATCCAGGTATAGGATTTTTGACGACATTATGTTAAAGGATGCACTGAGGGGAAGATTGTGGGATGGGGCAAAGAAGACCACATAGCAACAAGTGTTCCCCTGCAGCAGCATCGTCCAAGTGGCAAGGCTATCAAACCCAGGGTATTGATTTAATACTGCTGCTGTCTTGAATTCCCTGTAGTGTTTAATAGTGTGGATACTCCTGGTGCCTCCAGGAAATAAAAGCAGTAACTGGAACAAGATGAAGAAATCAGAAGAAAAGTAGTGGTGAACCCTCCGAGGTCAGGGGAGGTAACAGCTGGAAGAGGTAACGGCTCTGATGCCTGCCAAAATGCCTGATCTCGGAGGCATGCGAACAATGTTTATAATTTACCCAAATTCACTATAATGCCATGTTTCTACTAGTCAGATCTTTCAGAGAGGAGCTTTTGGAAAAACACGTTTTCCGTAAGACGCAGACAAGATATGAGACAGAACCCAGGAGGGCAGTGCCGATGACAGACAGCAGATGTGGTAGCTAAAGGGTGTAGCTGCCTTTACCTATGGACACATGCCATAGGACTCAGCAAAGCACCTTTGAAAATGCCATGCAGGGCAGAGGAGGCAACCACAAATCCTAAGATTACCAGCCTACCCTGACCATGCAGTAGGACCTGGTCTCCCAGTAAGGAGTCAATAAAACTCTACAGCAATTTCCTTCCTTATATTTTCAAGTTTTCTTTGCCTTTTCTTTTTTTTGGCACACCACATTATTGAAAGGACACTTTCTACTGGAATATTCAGTAAGTCAGTTTCCCAGCAGAAAAGAGATTGCTTATTTTGTGCAGTATGCCCCCTCCTTGATATCTGTCTGTATCATCCCCCTGGTGCCAGTGTGTTACTGACTCATTTTGCTTTGTGAGCCTCAACAAGTTCTCATTTTGGCCTCACTGAATTTACTGCGTAGTGCCTGCAGAATTCACGATCTCACCTTTTTCTTTTGCCAGCCTATTCGGAATATGCTAACCAACACAAGTCCAGATGGGAAACCACAGGACTCGTATAGCTTGACGCCTTCCACCTAAATATCTGTCTAAAAATTCCTCTTCTTTCTTTTCTGTCCCAGATACTTTGAGATCAATGCCACTACTTCGCTCTTCAACCAGAACTTCTTTAACAGCCTCTTGTAAGGGACTCTCTTCAAGGCTTTTAATAAAACTGAAAGGCAGTAGGTCATCTATCCTCCCTTACCTTCTGTTTTACCTACACTTTCAAGGAACTATAGCTGGTAAGATAGGTTTTCTTCCTTTATAGAAGTTATGCTGCTTTTCCCAACCACATCCATCGGGTGTTCAGTTACTTTACTTTGAATTTCCCTTTCAACCTGTTTGTCACTTCTTGAAGCAAGCAATTTCTGGGATCAGTTCTACTGCCTTTTGGAAATACACATACAGTGTTTGGTAACTCCAGTACCGTGGAAATTTTAATGAAACTCTACACTTCTGTCAGCAACAAAAAGGCTTCATTCCCCAGTCTTGTTACTGACTTATTGCTTTGTAGCTTATAAGGCTGTTCTAACACATCACTTTCTGACATCCAAATCTATGGCATTTAGTTATTTTGAAGCAAATAGCTCTGTGGTGAATTTACTGGCGAACAGAAATGTACAGCTGAGCCATGCAGTGGTTGGTAGTGTTGGGTTTACCCAGGCTACAGAGAAGTCACATCATAAACTGCACCCCTTTAGCGCCCTAGAAATGGTCATGGAGGCACTGGCAGCAAGAGGAAAGTAAGCAACTTCTGTTGTTATATTTTTATTACTATTCTGAGCCTTTTTCCTCACTCCTTTCACCTCTGCGCATCCAGCAAATCTGCCAGTTCTTTAGGTGTTCTCCTGTTTACAATTTGCTTAAATGATTTCATCTTCGCTTTTGCCTTTGGCATTTTGTTCTTACCATCCTCTTGGTATCCTTTCCTGAAGAACGCCTGCTTTGACTTCAGAGCACTCAAAAGTGCTGCTCCCTTCCTTTTTCCCGTCCCCCTTTTCCTTTCCCTTTCCTTCCTTTCAGTTTACTCATCAGGGCACACCTGCCTTCTGGGATTGCCTCAGATCATCATTCAGTAGATTCTGTGCAGAGAGAAACGAGTCTAATTTCCTCACTCCTGATAAAAGATATTTTGACTAGTTCCTTCCTTATGACTGCAAACTCCTTCCTCACCTAGGATGTGCTGTCACTCTGCTGGGAGGCTTCCCCCTCATCACACAGCTGAATTTAATTACACCCTGCCACCCTTATTACACAATTCAACTTCATCTGTTTTAACCAGCTCTGGTGGGCTTTTTAGGAATGCTCTCCTCCTCCTCTTATGCTCTCTTACCTCTGAAGGTCTTTTGGAAACGAGTATAAAGCCGTTGTTATCAATAAGGAAGCAATTCAGAATCTGCAGAGATTAAAGAGAAGCAACATTAAAAACAGCTTTTTCCATGGTTGTCTAGTATGTACTTCCATGTACTGCTGCGTGCGCAATGGAGTGGTGTGGGCTGTGCTTATAGCAACAGCCTTGGCATTTCTATGCCTAGCCCCATGGCTAAGCTATGGGGCTTTACACAATTGACTTTTCCCTCTCTGCCTCATCTTGAGGTATTGAGTTTGTGAGCTGACTGTGACAGAGACTGTCTCTTGCCAGGGCTGTGAGCCACACTTAAGAAGACAAGGCACCCTGCAGGATATTTGGAGAGCACTTCTCTAATAAAATGCTATGGAATGCTTTCCACCTTCAGATTTCAGAGCTTATAACCACTCAGGAAATAACCCTCTCCTCACCACTGAGTATCAGTGATGGTCTTTGTTTTGATTTTGCAGAGCAGGAAATCAAGGCACAGAATTTAGATGAAAACCTTTAGGACTCACAGGGGAAATCTAGGATGAAGGGGAAATCTCACATTAACATAGGACAAAAATTCTCTGGTGATCCCACTCTCCAGGACAGAGGAGCTCCTGTCCCAAATATGCCTGAGACCAAGTTTAAAGCAGTGGCCTAAATGCAAAGAGGGGTGTCCAGCACGCCTGTCATGCTGACAGCCACTTTTTTTGGAAGACCTGGGATGGCAGTGAGGCAGCCTTAGAGGAGATGGAGTCTCCTTAGAGTCACTGGCTGGAATCCTCATATCCCTGCCTTGGCTCAGCTGACATCTCACAGTAAAGGGGAAGACCTAAACTGCAGGTTTGCCTCAACAGCACAAGGTCCTGCCCCCAGCTCTGCAGCCTGTTGTGAGGAGATGACAGGCAATACCTTTTTGTTTAGCGTGTGTAAGTGCATGTGTGTGTGGGTGAGATCTCCCCAGAGCAGGTAGTCAATCACACCCATCACAGGTACAGGGAACAAATCTGGGCAACTTACATCATCCTGGCAGCTTAGAGGACAGGCACCATCCAAGGCACTGCACTGGAAAGGAGAAGTGGAGAATTAACCATGGCAAGACCTCGTCTTACAGTCTCCCCTGTGGGGCTGCTGAGCTAAAGATCTTCACGCCACTATCCCATAAAGCTCTGCAATTTAGCTGGCATTTTCCCCAAGACAAGCTCTTGAGCATGCAGAGGTACCAGCCCCCAAGTTGGCCACTCAGTGCTCCTGTGTGCGCCCCACCTCTCTGAGCAACATCCCCATTGCTGAGAGCTCTCATCCTGCACCTGCCCCCCTGCTAGGGTCCCTGTGCACTTCAAGCAGAGGTGGCTTTTGCAAAGAAAGGGGTTCAGCATCAAGCTCTCTGGCTGCAAACGCAAAGGTTATTGTGTGCTGGTGAGAAATCAGCATGCACTTTAGCATCTGCTGGTATCCGCACTAAGCACATGGCGTGGTATTTTAGATCAGGATTCTTCTCCAGCAGGGATTTTTTGTTGTTGTTGTTGCTGTTGGTTTCTTTATTCTCCAGACAGCTAATGATAAAATAGGATGTGAATGGTGCTCATGTAGCCCAAGGCACCATCCATTTGTTTCATTTAGGATTTCTGTGTACCGGACTTGACATGTGTTTCACAACACTGAACTCGGTGGGGACACGAGGGGTTAAGTGGTGAGTAACAAAGCCCTTCAGGTACTTATTGATTTCATAATTGTTCCAAGTTTGCCATGGCTGTGCCTGTCTGTCTCTTTGTGTTATTTGCAAATGCTATTTTTTCCAGCAGCGGAGCGAAGAAAGCTGACAAGGTGTTGCCATTTCTGTACACGGAGTCCCCTTCCTGTCGGAGGTTTTCTGGGGTCAGGGAAGGACACTGATGTGCTGTGCAGCCTGCCTGCTCTCAGCCTGCTGCCTTTTATTTCTTTAAAACCGTTATGCATAAACCCCAGACCCTTTTCTGAATCATTCTCAACAACAACAAGTGGATTTGCCATTTCAAACCACAAGAAGACTGTTACTTTTGGTTAGAATTTGTTTCAGAGGAGGCTTGGAGATGTCTGAGTTTCTTTCAAGCCCTGTGGCTTTGCAATGTTGCATGCTCATGCTCCAACTCCAACTGGCTTTTTGGGGCTTCAGGGATGATTGTTTAATAACATCCCTTTAGCCACACTTGCAAGCATCATATCACCCCTTACGAAACAGCATCATGTTGTTTTGTTTCCCTGGACGTATGCATAGAAGTGGCTGTGTACTTCATCCCAAGTACATCCATCCTTTGGTCATCAGAGAATTACAGCCACAAAGAACCATTATTATGGCCTTGGGGGATAAGAAATACAGAGTCCAAAGCATGAAAATCAGAACAGAAACCAGGGTGAATCGGAGTGGTTTCCAACAAGAAAGGCCTAGATCTCACAGCATCTTCCTCAGCCATGTGAGGACTGAGTCTTGCTACCGCTGCTCTTCCAAACTGGAGAAGACCCAGCAATGCCCAGTGCTGGGCTGGCTATGCAGCAGTGGGACCGTGGTGAGAAGCCTGTTCTGAGAGCACCAGCAGCTTGCAGGGAGCCTTTGAGGTGGGGGAGCAGCTTATCCTGATCTCCCTGATTGCTCTGAGACCATATCTACTATGTTATGGGCACAGGTCTCTCCTCAGAGACCAGCTTACTTCACAGCATCTTCCTGCTGTGGTCAGGTCTCTGAAATGCTGTGACTCAGAGCACTTCAAGCTTTGCCAAAGACACTTAATTACTGTGACGACAAACATAGCCTACGAGAGGCTTGGACTGTCTCCAGTGACTACATACAAGGGACAGTGCCTATAATACGCTGGCACACAAACAACACAATTATGAAGCTGAGAGCTGTGGTGAGGCCTGCTGGGATGCCTCCCCGTCCACAGCTTTTGTCTACTTACATCACTGTCATTGGGCTAGGAAATGGGAGGCACAGCACGGACATCCAGAGCAGTGCAGCATGCGGTGAAGCGGGAGAGAGAAAACAAGATCTGTTAGTCATTCCTCTGTCAAATGGAGGTCACGTCCTCCGGAACCATATGTAGGCTTTTTTTCATACCAGCACCTAGCAGGGCCATGGCTTGCAGGCACTTGGCACACAGGCCTCCTTTCAGATTCTTTAATAAGGCTTCCCGGTTTCACTTAACACCCATGTGGGCTTGTTTGTGTGAGAACTGCCTGGGTATGGCCCTAAGGAGATATTTAAAAATGAAGCTCACTGCTGATGCACCAGGATATGCTCACGCCCTTTGCAGAAGTATTTTTAGCTCAGGTTAGGTTTATGTGATATCCCACCTGCGAGGATGCTCCTGCCACCATGGCCAACTCTGAGCTTCTCCATTCCCTGCCTATGCTTGCTCCCAGCGAGCAGCCTCCTGCCCTTCTGTTTTCTCTGTCATCCCCATCTAACAACAGTTCCCTTTCCTGGCAGCAGAGAGATGCTTCTGCTGCATGGTGCTTTGGTCCCATCAGACTCACCCCTCCAATACACCCCCCCAAAACCAAAGCTAGGGGGAAAGCCCCTGGGTGGTAAGGCAAAGGTGTTCCACTTTTCCTGCCTCTCAGACCAGGGCAGCTGTTTTAATTATTCCACTTCTTTCAGTCCAGCAAGGGTGTCCAAAATTAGGGCACCACTAAAAGCTTATCTCTGGAGCAAGTAATTTTATTTTGGACGCTGGTAGCATTTTGATACCATTATCAACATAAGAGAGCGCAGTACATTTTCTTTTCACGTGTGCCCAAAATTGCAGATTTCCATGAGGTTTCTGAAAGGTGGAATAAGCACAAACATATTTCCACAATTAAATGTGTCATATGAAGCAGAGCTAATGCCAGGCCAGGTTGCTGACACTGTCAACACGGCATTTGCAGAACAGACTCACAGCTCACATGACATTAGTGCCATCAAAGGATTGCAGAAATGTGTGACTCCAAACTAATCTACTTCATAAATCTTTTAATATGAATGTCACAAAAGCCTTCATCAAAATGCCATCGTATGTGATACAACATAGCATCGACGTAGCTGATGAACAGCCTTAAATTGCCTCTTTACATGACTGCTGATACTCCTACCTGTTGCATGGCCATCCAAAACTTGCGTTGGAGCAACTCCAGCTTGATTTGCACACCCACCGCTATAGTAAACAAAAAAAGGGGAGAATGACAAGAGGAAAGTACCAGAGACAGAAGAACAAATACAAATTACAAAAGGAGGGGTAAACATTTGCCTGAAGTGATGGGATGGAAATCACAATTGCAACCTGCTTCCAAGTGTGAATGATAAGCATTGGGGGGGATCAGTGCTGAGTCAGACTGCCAAGTGAGAGTCAGAGGTTTAACAAGGTAGAGGAAAAGCGGACAGTGTCTGTACTGAGGTACTGACACCTCCCTCCCACTAAACACTATGGAGCTACAAACAAATTCACAGCAACAAAAGAAGTCCCACCAAAAAAAAACCCCACCCCAGAGCAGCGAGTGTGTGAGCTTTCATCTTTGTCTTTTGTAGATTTGCATATGTTTCTGATAACCCCAGCCTCAACTCTTGCACAGCACAGCATCAGGCAGAAATAAAGTAGGCCAATGTGAGGAAGGGATTCATTCAAAACCCCACCTGTCTCAGCGGGAGACCACGGCAATTTAGATGGCCCCTAAGCCATTACAAAAGCACAGAAATATGAATGCCATTTGATGGAAAGGTCTTGACTAGAAGCAGTGCTTTGTTAACCAGTCCCAGCTGAGTGAACACTGGGCTAAGCAGAAGTGTGTTTCTTAATGAAGTGCGTCCTAATTTCTTGGCTTAATTTTTCTTCTATTCCCAGCATTATGTTCCTGAAATAAGGCATAGCTCAACAGGAGAAGAAACAGTGCAGGGTCTCCCTGACAGGATAACCTAGCTGTCCCTGGGTAGGTTGCCTGCAAACACATGTAATAACCAGTGCAGTCGTGCACAGCCTGGCACGGTGACAGGAGCAACGGGGCTGTATGTCAACTAGTTGAATCCAAATGCTCTGCAGGAATTACAGCCTCAAGCAGGACCTTGAAATAGAATATAAAGTGCAAGTGAGGGAGAAAAAGAAGCATGGAGAGGGAAAGTTTGAGCCTTTTTTCACAACCACCAATATCGGGTGGATGAAGTGTTGCTGTTTCTACAGATTTCTTCTGAATTAGCAGGACCTTCAAAGGGGGAACAGATCCTTTAAATCTGAATCATGCTGTGTGGGTGCTTTTAAGTTAACAGTATGATCTGATGCTCTAATTCAGATGGGTATGAATTAAAACAGGAGTATGCAATGGTATATTTTCTTGCAGCATGCACAGAGACCCTGGCACCTGGCATCAGTTCTGCCTTTTATATCAGTGTCCTTGTCACATTCCCACTGCTATTCCATCTTACAAAATCCCATTTATCACAGGTGCATTTATTATCCAGCTCTCCGTGCTGTAGACTGAATCTGACTGCTTGTACGTGGGGAAAGGAATGATTTTGTAGAGCTGCCTTGCCCTAAGCTTTGCAGAACACAAACCAGACAAGACAAAGAATGTAAACAAAGGAGGAAGGATGGGGCTGAGTCCAGCTTGGGTGAAGATTCATCAGCTTCAGCGGGGCTATTGCAGGCATGGTTTAGCTTGGTGCCCCTGCTGACAAGCAGGCAGCCCATGACAGAAGGCAAATGGTGCTGTTGCTGCTGAGTCCGATGAGGCCCACGCATCCGATTTGGTATGTAGCTTTAAATAAATTCATCGGTTTCCTTTAACACCATCTCAGGAAAAAAGTTATTCCCCTTATCACAGCAGATCACATCAATGGGTCTGAGCATTATTCAGGACATGGAGATTTTATGAGACCTGAAGAGGAGTTGACACCTACATAACTAACCTTGCAATGCAGAGACTTACTCAGTGGCTCATGTTTTTGCCACTGGAAACATCTAGCCTTAAATTGTTCTTCCAGGTGAGCTTAGCCCCTGATTGTGAATTCTCGCCTCTGCTCAGGAAGCATGAATACCACATACCAAACTTGTACAGAGTTGCCTGCAACATGAGGAAGGATAGCTCCTGGAGGCTTGTGCTGGTGGCTGGTGGCAGGGACAGAAAGTATCCCAGCTTTCTTTTTCCTCTTTCCACATTACTCACAGCCATGTCTAACCTGTCCATGCCATCTGTCAGCAATCCTTGTCCTTTGGATGCAATCTCTGTGGCCCTAATTTCTACGTAGGGCTTGAGCTTTTACATCTTCTTTGTATTAGCCTTTCCTTTCCTTCCCAGTGGTCCAGCACACATTTCTAGCTATTCCTCATGGAGCCATGGTGAGCATGGTGAGCACTACTCTTCTCCCCACATCATGGCATAATCTGAACAGGTCCTTGAAAGCAAAGCTGGGAGCTATTCTGCCTTGCAGCCAGGCTTGTCTGTCTGGACGGTTCCCATTACAGGGTACCACACTGGAGGGATTGCTCTACGCTCCTGCCTGGCAGTACACTCCTTGCCAGTCAGTGAGGATTGGCAGCTCATGGAAGAGCTGTGAGAAAATTCGACACATTCAGGTGACCTGAGGAAGACCTGGGGGCTGAGGGGAAACAGGCCCAAATCACCCTCCCAGTGCTAGCAACAAATAGCTGCCTGGGTGCCTTCAGGCTATTGGTGAGGCTGGGGAGAAAGAAGGAAACTGGTAATTCAGCCTGAGGCAAGGATGATGCTACAGCTCAGGTGAGAGGGAGATAACTGGACCAAACCCCCCTCTGCTTGTTCCAAAGTACAACTGATCATTAATGTGCCTTTTTGCCCTGGTGGCAAAGCATATGCTGCAGCAGTAGGAAGATCTGAAGCCTGTGAAATGATGAGTGGCTCTAGTGTGCAGCACAGCAATAACCGCGGAGTCCTCAGAAAGACCGTGGCTGATAGGTTTATTCCTACCACTCTGCAAACACCCTGTGCAACTGTAGCATCCCAGCAGGGAAATAAAACACGCAGACCAGCAATGTGGTGCACCTTGCTTAATTAGTATCACTTGCTTAGTTAGTATCACTTCATGTCGATGAGCTACCCAGACCTGTGAATGCCTTCCCACCAAACCCAAGCAGTGCCCACTGCATGGCTGCTGCTGGCTTTCTCTGGGGTCTTGTGCTGTGATTCACTGCAGGGATAAGAGCCTTCCCCTCCACCTGTTCATCCCTCTGTTGAGCATGTCTGCCTCATTAGCTCATCCTCTGCTTGTCTCTCTGTCTGCCATCCCTGCTTCTCTCTTTGACTGTCCATATGCTGTTCTCAAAAGGAGCTTTCCCTGAGATTTCATTCTTGGGCCTGCTGCAAAACAAAAAGGCATAACAATCACAAGACCACATCCTATAGAGTGCTAATCAAGATTTACCTTGTCATTAACAACCTGTTTTCATGGCAGCTGGTCCAGTAGTTAAATAAAACCTGTGATCCAAATGGAAGAAGGCACCACAGCAGCACAGCAGCCCTGCCCATACTGTCAATTTGCATTCTCTATTCTCTATTTCTGAAATATTCCCATTTCCCTCACAAGCCAGCAGTGGAGCTGCCCCACTCTAAATTTTACTTGAAGCCCCCTAAAAATTTTACTTGAAAATGACTTCCAGGCAACTCAGAATGAACAGAAAGCCCAAATCAAGGGCAGCCTGTTTACAATACCGGACCTAACAGAAGTGGCAGTTCAGGTGGATCAGTGAAAGAGTAATTGCACATACGACGAGCTACAGAGGTCTTCAGCAAGCTGGAGGAAGGCAAGCAAGGGGTCTGATTTGTGGGATTGGGGTGGCTGCAGGAGCCCACAGGAGAAGCCTGAAAGAGGCAGAGGGCTGGATTTGATGGTATCAATAGGCTGTGTCAGGGAGGGCAGGGGATGCCTCTGTCACTATGTGGATGTAACCACACCCCAAGCTGGACATCCAGCTGAGCACATCTTCCTGCCACATGCCAAATGCAGGGGAATGAACTGTGGGTACAAAGACTCCTCTTTTTCACCCATTCCCCTCATCCCAAGTACCCCCTACCAGTACTCCTCAAGTTTTCCCTAATTCCTCAAGGACAAAGACACAGGGTCATGCTGCATCCGAGGACAGAAGCATTACAGCAGCTGCTCGGGATGCTGTCTGTGGCTGGGCAGGATGTGAGCAGCCCGAGCTGGGCACCTCTCCGTTAAGTCTCTGTCAGATGCACTGCCTCCCTCCACTGTCTCTGGAGTACTGGTGGGAAGGGGGTGCCCTGCTCCCAGGCCCCCTGTGTTTTCCCCCACTGCTTCCCCCTCACTGCAGCTGCTCACCTCTCAGCCTTATACAAACCCCAGGACTTGTCCCTTCTCCTTGTGTCTTTCTCTCTCAGTTTATTGTCATCAGCCATTTACCAGGCAGGGGAGATATGGAGGGAGGGGAGGAGGCGTTCAGCTCGGTGCCTCCTCTCATAACCTGTGCTTGACCAATCTGCCCCCCGAGGGGCCGTGGGGAGCTCCCCCCACGCTGGCATCTCCTTACCCCTTCGTGAGTCCCTTGGCTCTCGCAGAGGGATGGAGGCAGGGGGAGGAGGAAGAGGGGGAGAGAGGGACTGACAGCAACTGCCCTTTCTCCAGGATGGGTTGAGAAGCACGAGAATCTCCCTAGCTCCTTCCTCTGGGTACTGCGGAGCAGACCCTGCCTGCCTGGCGGAGGGACTCCTCTGCACTGTCTGTGCGCGCTCCTGTGCGTGTGCTGCTGCCATCGCAGATGTACCCCCAGCTGTCACTTCGCTGCGCGCAGTCGCTCCGTCTCCCGTCTCTCTTTCCTTCCCCCCTTATTTATTATTTACGGAGGATTACGGTTCCTTTCCCACGCTGCCATCTCGCCGTGCGGCTCCTCTGCCCTCCGTGCGTGGCGAGCGGCTGGCTAGGAGAGGCTCCTGACAGCTAGGGTCCATCGAGAGCCCAGCCGGCAACGGAGGCACTTTCTGCTGAATTTGCTCTGGGATTGTACCGGGTTTGCCGACAGAGCTGTCGTTCTCACAGGAGGGTCTAGCCCAGCCCCAGAGAGGTAAGTAAAGACGTCTCTTTTGTATTCCCCCCCCTACTCCCCAGCTATGTGAGATCAGTGGAGCTGCCCCCAGGAACCGCTTCCCTGGGGAGCAGAGTGGTGGTCAGGGGCAGCACTGTCTGCCAGGCGGCACAGTGCAGGAGTCCCGGTTATGTGAGGCTGACAGGCAGCGGTCTTCCTGACAAGGCAGAACGACAACCCTGCCTCAGAGGCTGCTGGTACCGGTTCCAGTCCAGTTTCAGTGCGAGCAGCTGGAGCAACTTCTCCCAGCTGGGAATGGCACCAGCTCAGGTGCAGCGCTGAGGCTTGGACCTGTGGCCACTGCGTACCAGGCACACCTGAGCCTTGGCTTTTGTTCTCCCGCCTTACGCCTGTGAGAGGGGTGAGCATACGAGCTACTGCTCAACTGACCCATGGTGGCTTTGCTGGGCATCATTTTGGTCTCAGCTGTCTTAATAAGAACAACCTAATCTGGAGAAGCGAGGACCAAAACTGAAAAGGTCTACCACCCAGCACTCAGCTTTAGGATGAGAGGGGGTCTTTATGTGTGCGTGTACAGTTTCACACACAAAGCTCACAGACATGACCATAGGATGTGAAGTGAAGGATGCCATATCACAAGTAGAGCCAAAAATAAGACCCAAGTTGCTTCTGGCATCCCTGCAGGCTGACCCTGCGATTTCTGAACTTTTGGGCGGAAAGCACAGCACTGAGGGAGGGGGTGAAAAAGCACAGAGAAACTTCACAGCCTTTTCCAGACCTGTCTTGGAGAAAAGAGGGAGAACGGGGTCATGAATGAGATGATGTGAAGCCCCCTATGCATAAGGGTATATATGTGCAAGTGTGTGTGTGTGTGCATATATACACGTGTGCACATATACACATGCACAGGCACGTGCACACATACATCCCACACAGGCATTCTGCCTGCCCCCCTTTCTCCCTCTGCCTGCCCAGTTTATTACTGCCACTGCATCTCATGCTAATTAAGCCGAGCTTTCCTGGTCTGGGGAGAGAGGATGTTTGGAGCTGTTACTCCAATCAGGTCATGGCCGAGCCGGGCCCCAGGCACACCATGTGGAATGTCAGGTAGCTTGAATGTGCTACATCCAGAGCATCTCTGATGGCAATCGCAGGGTCCAGCACTGCTCTGCTGATCTCCCACTCAAGGATGGAGGGAGAAATGAAGCTCTCATCTGGTGAAAGGCTGGAGCAGCTGCTGTTGCAGGGTTTAAAGAAAGAAACCCTTAAAACACTGGGGAGCCCTTAAAGGCACACAGGGACCTGTCACAAAGCACAGGGCATTTCTAGCAGTGAGGCGGGGGGTGCCTTTCCAGAACTGCAGACCATTTTTCTTCTGATCTTTATTGCCCAGGTCTGTTGGGGGTGGAGGGTGGATCTTCCTCTAACTGCTGTTGGCAAACAACATTTGCAAGGGAATTATTCCACATGAGTGGAAGGCTTGCGGGAGTTGTCTCCCCGTCAGACATCAGCGCAGTCTCTGTTAGTGCATCTTGCCCAGTTGGAGGAATTATGGTAAATCCTGAGCAAAGGGGCTGTTTGCAAAGAGAAAGGGGGGAAGCCTTCTTATGTAATCTTTATGCCAGATCATAGCTTTACCCTTGCCTTCAGCAAAGTGAATGCCACATGCTAGCAAGGTGCTTGGATAGCTTCATGAGCTACTCCAGCTTCCTGCCCTTCCTCTGGCTTTTCTAAGCCTGATGCAGAAAGGATTTTCTAGGCTTTTCAGCATCACCGAAGCCTGGTGAAGACACACCTGCGACTCAATGCAGCAGGAAGGACCAGCAGCACAGGGCCATGAGAATACCTGGACATGAGCACCCAGTAGAGACTGGAACAGGATAGGGGCAGGCTCAAGCCTGTGGGAGGGCATTTCTGGGCAGTTCTTCAGTGACTCTTCAGAACTTGAGGGTTGCTGATTCAAAAGAGAGCCCAAGCAGTTTCCTTCACTTGCCATGTTTGGTTACAAGCAGCTGCTTACACCACTTGACATCTGTCCCAGCCTGGGTGGCTCAAACAGTAATTCAAATGACCATACTGGGATGCTCCTCGTAATGCTCCAAAGTGCCACACCATTGACACACTGCAGTTCTCAGTGGGAAGGAGCTGGAGTCCTGGGCTGTCTCTGTGTCTACCACATGGAAATACCTTGTAACACATACCTTACTCCTGGCTTTACCAAAACGCTGGCTCACAAAAATGCTTTGTGTTGCTGAGGGTATCCTAATAGCAAGAAGAAGTACTTTTTTTTTTCTATAAACCAGTTCAGTTCCAGGCTGGAGAGATGGAAGGTCAAGTTACTTCTCCTGTGAGGGGTGGGTGTATGTGGAATAGTTTTATTCACATCACGAAACCAGCTAGTTGAAAGTCAGGAGATGTCAGGAATGGGGGCAGCATGCCATCTGCAGTGGGTTGCAGCCCTGACTGATAGGACCACGGTCTGTATTTCCATAAGCTGCCTCATTCAAGGCACCAGCTACATGCTGCTTGGGGAGTGAATCAAAGGGCTGTTACTGGTTTTTTAGTACTGCAAAGCGTGTGCCTGTTTTATTTGTTTATTGCCTGCCATCCAAGCCCTGCAGGCAATACATCATTATTCATTGTCTTGTGGTGTTCTGAAGATGCTCACTACTATGATTGCCTCGTAGCTGATGATAGAGAATTTATGCTCCTGATAAGGCAGACAGAATAGTTGTTTTCCTTGCTTTTGTAGGGAAAAGAGACATCTCCTTTAGCCACATGGGGAAGGAGCAGCAGGTGCATGACTGGAGCTTGGGGTCTCTTGGCTCCTGGTGCCATTGAGTTCTTGAGATCACACCAGTTTGCTGGCTAAGCTGTCAGCATTTTGGAAAGCAGCTGTGAACACTCAGCAGTTCTGCAAAATGGCCCCTAGGGTCTCTTGTTGGGCACCCACAAAATTAGGAATGGACATACTGTGGCCACGTGCCAAAACTGTGGTTTAGTATTTAATGCTGACCACATAAAAATAGCCTTATTATTTACAACAATCTCATTGTTAGCTGGAGTATTGGTGTGCCCTTTGCACTGAGTAAGGGACAGGGTCCTTGTGAAAAAAAGAAATAGTATTTTCGGGTAAGTAAAGGCTGTGTTGTAACATGTACATGCAAGTGGCTGAATTAAGGTTGTGCAGGTACTAACTCACATTTAAGTGGTTGGCTTTGCAAGCCAAATGGCATATTTTATCATACGGCAATTTGGTTTTAAAAAAGAAAATGACACCTTCTTGATTCTCCTTTTATGAATGGGAAAACAACAGGCTTCCCATTATTTATACACTGTAACACCCCACACCTAACCATGGGAAGGACTGGGACTTAAATGTACAGCTGATCCATACAAGTATGAACTTAATGACCAACTGCAAGCAAAGGATGTTACTTTAAAGACAGGCCCTGCTATCATGCTCCTCCTCACTCCAAGGAGACTGGGAAGCTTCCATTCCCATGGAACATGCTGTCACACAAGGAATAAAATAGTAGGATCACATACTGAGTCTGGAGATGTTAGAAGCAACTTGGGCTCTCTCTCCACTCCTGGTGAAGCTCTCTGCTGCTGGAGCTCTGCAAAGCAGGACATGCTGCTGTGATTTTGCTGCAAGGTACCTGTTGGTGGTAGAGGGGCTGAAGGTGGGCCCTGCTCCCCACACTACTTGCACTGACTTTGATGGGATGTGAATGTTGCCTTCTCTTCTGTGGCTACAAACCTTCCAGAAAACTAAAGTCGCATCCGTTTCGAAGACCTTCCCCAGCCTCACAAGCTCTGCAGCGTGAGGCTGTGATCTGAGTGCTAACCCAGATGCATCCAAGGATCTTGGCTGGAGCTCTGTGTTGTGAGAGTGTCACCACATCTTGTTGAGCTATGGGAAGTGTTCCCAGCTTGTAAAGAGTGTAAATGTGTCCCAGAGATCTTCAGGCACCCCTGGAGCTTCAGGCAGCAGCCTGGACCCCATGAAGTTTGTGTGGACTTTGCAGGGATGCCCTTCTTGGGTACTCTGGGAAGGTGATAGTGGGGTGATGGGGAAGCAGAAGGGAACCACAGTGACAATCAAGCAGATCTATGCAACTCACTAAGGCAGAAATGGGTCTCCTTCAGAGTCCAGTATAAATGCACTGTGTGTGAACAATGAGAGTCAGCCTTTCCATGGGAGGTTTGCCAGGATCTGTGTGGCTGCTGGGTCACTGATTCCCTTATGACAAGAGCAGAGAGGACTTAATTCTAGCATGTTGTGCTCTTCCCACCCTGCTGTGCATGCGCGGATGATCCCTACCCCTGTGTACATGCCCAGGGCATAGACTGTAAGGTGAGATGTTCTTCCTTTGACCCACTGTTTGTTCTACCTCCTCTCTCAACGCCCGCTCCAACTGCTAAAGTGGCAAGCCACTACCCTTGCAGCCAGTGGTCTCATTCTGAGAGTCTGGCAGTCAGGGAAGCACAGCCAAAGTGCGTGCTGGGTGAGGAAGACAGGGAGAAACTTTCTCTCTCAGCAGCTTAGGTGGCAGCAGCTCTCCATCATGGTGGTTTCTCCACCAGAAGCAAAAGTAACAAGAGTCAAGCACTAGGAATGCTAGTGAGCTTGAAGTCCTGGTGTATTTCAGAATAGAGGCTATGAAAAAAGGCAAAGCCAGTTCTTGGGCTAATGCAGACATTAAAGATGGCAAACAAGCAGGTGTGGGACACTGTGTGCAGGGGAGCTTGCAGAAGCTGGCCTGATTCGATTCTAGGAAAGAGGAAGCACAAGGAGAAAGGCTTATGGCCGAAGTGCCTTGGCCCCTGTAAGATGTGTCAGGGGTTTCGTGGTATTCATCTGGAAGCCTCTTAATTTGGCAGTCTGGCTGTGCTGTTTGACAGATGTCTGACCTAGCACTCTGGGGACAGAACTGTGAACTGAGAGCTATCTTGACAAAAACCCCTTACATTTTCCAATCTTGCTGCTATACTGATGCACCTCCATCTACTCTTTTATCTGTGTAAATGTATCTCAGACAGGCTGGCACCTTCCCTCTTATGGATCTGCTGCATCCTTTGCCCCTAATACGAGACACAGGGAAGGTACTGGATCATGCCAAAATTTCTGAGCCCTCAGAGAATCCTTCAGAAATGTGGGTTTATACACATCCTTCTTCTTGAATAACACCCACTTATGAAAGAAATTACTTTGGGATTCAGAGCAGGATCCAACTAAGTGTGGAAAATACCTGTGTGTGGGCTGGGGAGGGGAATGAGAATCACAGAATCAGGATTCTCCTACTAAGCTGTATTCTCTGCCTGGAGCTCTCCCTGGGTTGTGCCACTCACCCACACCCCCGGGGCAGGCTTGTCAGGAGGGAGGGAGCAGCATGTTAAATGACAGTAAAGGATGCTCCTGGGGCATAAAGGAGGAACTGGGAGCAGATGGGTTCCTGCCTCAGACCTGCTGCATCAGGAGCGGCCGCAGTCCTTCTGCTGAGAGACTGAGTGCAAGGATTAAAGGCCTGAGCTACTACTGACCATGGGATTAACCCCTGTAGGAAATTAAAGTTGTAGAGAAGGCTCTTCACTCCACAGCTGAGAGAAAGACAAAAACTGGGATCTGGATTAGAATTGGCAGGGCTGGTGACAAGCCACCACCCACAGCCAACTGTTCCCGGCTGGATCAGAAAATGTTATCTCAGCCTTCATGTAGAACCCCCCTCCACATCTCACTCAGTTACCAATTTTTGCCAACAGTGAGAGAAGAACAAAAACATCACCCTGTGACAAGAAAAAGAGAAGGAAACTGGGTAGCCAGCTCACGAGTCCCTCCTCTAAGCCCCTCTCCCACTCCCTCACCCGCTTCCCTTCTCAGCTGCCTCCGTTTTGCATGGAGGAAACACGCACGTGGTCTGTTGCATTCAATAATACTCGGAGAAGATGCTGGCACACACATGGCTGGATTTCTTCCTGTCAACTGCCCCCTCAGCTCTCCTCCTGCTGCTGCTCTGGGCCTCCTCCATATGCCACACTCTCACTGCACTGGGACTTTCCTGTCACTCCCGTGCTGGATATCCCAGTCTCCCCACCTGCTTCCACAGCTTCCCAAGGAATCCCACTTCTCCACAGCAATCTGGGTCTTTCCCATCAGTGATATCCACCCTGGCTCCCCTTCAGAAGCTCTGTGTTTTCTCAAAGGGTTTGAGGATGCCTGATGCCCTTGGTATTTCCAGCCCCTCCAACATCTCCCAGTCTCATTATCAAGCATTGGTCAGGCTTGGGATACAAACAATGTTTCCCAGCTAACGTACAGGATGAAGAATCAAGGAACCTGGCTTCCCTCCTGATTTTGCCACAGGCTTGTCAGGAAGCTTTGGGAAAGCCTGTCCAAATCTCCTTTTTTTCTGTGCTACTTTGGAAAGCCCTACAAATCATGGGCAGGAGAGCGTTTAGAAGCCCAAGTGATCCAGTCCAACCACTGCACTCGATGGCTTCAAAAATCCTGCATGAGGAACTAATGTGAGCTCTTGAAGAAGTATGAAAAGCTAGGCAGCTGAAATTTCAGCCACCCAAACTCAGCAGCCAGTTTTACCTTTATGATGCTTTACCCCTCCATAAAATGGGAATAGAGCTAATCTTTTTTGGAGGGGGCTTGGGGAGGAAACATCTTTAAACAACAATCACATTTGCATTTCAGAGGTTCTTACACATTGTTCTTCCAAAGATGAGAAGCTTTTTGACCTCTTCACATCCCAGAGAACAGGGTGAGGTTTTATTCACACCCAGTCAGGAATGTGGCAGAGTCCCTTACAATACAAAGGGGTTTGCATTCTTTCTACTTTACAGCTTTCTGTATGAGGTGCTTTGCTTAGCTGTGATTGATCACTGCAGGTCAGATGGCATCATTTCTTCTGCAGCTGAGCTTCTAGTATGAATTTAAAATGTGCTTTGCACTGATTGTGAGAGCACAACACTAATGAATCTTGAACACACGTGTTAATAAACCAGCAACTGCTGGAAATGAAGCCCCCAGCTGTTTAGCTTAGAAGCTCACTGGGACAGCGACACATGCTGTATGTTTCTACAGTTCTGCTGAGCTTGGCTGCCATCTCTGGGTGCTTCTGCAGTCCAATTAGACCACAAATGAGGAGCTGCCACTGAGACAATGTGACCTCTCATGGTCAATAATTTGCACGACTGACTTAGGTTTGTTGAGGGACCAAGAACAGGCCAAGATCATCTCCATGCCACCTAAGCCCACTTGGGGTACTGTCAAGAGAGAGACTCACCACTAGGACTCATCAGCCAGGTTACTTCATGAATTTCCAATTGCTGTAATTAGACCACGTGGCTGATGTGTCTCCGTGCCCTCTGTGACTCTTGCCCCCCAAAGGGCTCATGAAGAAACAGACATAGAACAACATGCTTTAGTCACCAGGTGCAGCAGTACCACTATCTCCTTCCATTATGGGGTGATGGTAATAAAACAGGAATCCTAAAAGCAACAAGGAAATGGGAGGGGAGAAAGGTAATATCTTTGAAGTGTCCTCCATGCCCTTCGTCATCCTGCTGCTTTTCTGATAAAGCCTAAAGCAATTCAGCATTGGAAAGGGAAAAAGGACTTTGCCAACATTCGGCAAGGAGAGTGTGGGGGAGGGATGAATGTCTGCATGTACTTCCTGATCATTTATCACTGGCATCTGTTGCAGCCTGTGTTCCCTACCCTTTTGCAATATAGGTCACCCACATGCCCCGCCAATGCTTATAAGCCAGGCTGTTAACGGAGTCTGATCCCTGAGCCATGGTCAAAGGGTTAGTGCCAAGTACTTGCAGAGATAGTCAGAGGCAGAGGTTGCTGGGCTCTGTTTTTGACCATGGCTCATCCCAGTGACACAGTCACACTCTAGCCTCAGTATCCCCATCTGGAAAATGGGATAGCTTTATCCACCAACCTAGACAGAGGCACTATAGGCTATGACCCCAGCTTTCCTTCTGGGGGTCATTACATACAAAATAACACCACCTACAACTACAGTAAGAGCCATTTCTAGAGCAGATGGAAGGTGCCAGAGTTGGGAAGCATTACTAAAGCAGTATGCGGATGCAGTAAACCCTCCCCACCCTCATAGCATGATCCTTGGGACCCTATTTACGAAAGCTAAGGCTTTAGATTGTCACTGCAAACATTCCTGGTGCCTGGGAAGGGAGAAGGGAAGCACAAGACAGGGATAGTGGCTGCTGTAGCATTTATGCCCTGGCAAGTGCTGCAGAGTCATTCCAATATCCTCCGCCTCCATCTCCCCCTCCTCCCCAGCAGTAAAGTTTCCTGTTCAAGCTAATTAGGGGAATCCTCATTAGAGAGTCCTCTAGAGTCTGACAGCAGGCCAAATGTCCAAGTGGCACTTCAGCTCAGTGTATTTTTTGCCACTGGAGACCATGCGCCAGAAACAGACGATTTCATTCTGTTGCTTTGAGCTGAAACTCTTAAAGTCGTCTTCTACTGTCCTGTATCAAACAGCAAGAAGAAAAGTCTAACACCAGCCCCACAGGCTACCCTGTTCCTTTCTCCAGAATCTGGAAAAGAGATTTAACTCCAAGCATGTGGAAGAAAGCTCTGGATACCATGTCCTATGTGACAGGGCATTCAGCTGACATGTTGCTCCACAGAGAAGGAACTATTTAGTATGCCCAGAAGAAAGACTAATGCCTGATTTGTGGAGTGCTTGAGTGACTTCAGAGCATTCAGAGCTGCAGCAATGCTGATCAGCCTTGAGCCCCCAAAACCCAGGCAATGCCATGCTAGTTCAGTGCCTCTCCCCTGGGGCTGGGAGTGTATGGGGGGCACTCGTAGGTCTGGCAGAGTCCTCACTGCTGGAAAAGTCCCTGGCTGTCAGGTTAAAAGAACCCCACAGATTTGGTGGTGCTTGGAGAGCCTTGAGGTGTGGGCAGATGCTAGTTGCTCCAGGTCTATGGGGTTCCCAATGCTGCACTGGCAGTGAGCACAGCCAGCCTGGTGCTCTGCAGAGCAGAAGGCATCTCTTGGGCCACAGTAAAACAGCCAATTAAGTCAGAATTCAAGACAAGTCAGAGAAAAACCTCTAAAAAAGAAACTCAGAGATCCTCTCTGCCACCTTGCTCTCCTGGCTGCAGAATAGTAATTGCTAAGGGTCTAATTTGCTTATGGTCAATAGATGCGTGAGAGAAACTGGGGCTTTTTTGCATCCTGGGAATTAAAATTTCTCCATAAACATACTACGTGAAGGTATAAATGCGGAAGCTCATTGCCCCTTGTACTTCGGCAGCCAGGAACCTCTACCTATTCCGAATCTACTGCACTGCCACCTGAGCATACGTTATGCATGGAGAAGCAGGCAGTTCTGTGCAAGACGTGGATGTTGACAAATACAGGTTACAGAAGAGCCTCCAGTACTTGTGCATGCCCAACTGTACACACATTTGTAAACACAAGCTAGATTGGTGACTATATCTGCATACATACATGAAGATAGTTGCATTTAAGTGTTAGAAACACGTGTATGAGTGCAAAAAGGGTGGCTGCTATCTGTGTGGGGTGGGAGTGATGTGTTTATGTGACATGATTTTAAAATTATCCTGGGTTTATCAAGGCGCCTCCATCTTTGTGCATGTTGCAGCGCAGGAGACAGCAGTAAAGCCTGAACAGGTGTTAATCACTATGCACTGTAATAAATTCTAAACATAGGGAAAGGGCTTATTTATACACGGCTGCTCCTCCCACCCTGCACTCTGTGCTTGAGCCTTGGCGCTGGCTCAGAGAAAGAGGCTCCCGTGAGGAACCAGAAATGACTGCAAGAGCTGGACTTGCCCTGGCAGAGCAGGAGCTAGGGGTAGAAATCCTGACCCCATCCTCACCCCTGGGTATGCCCATCCTGCTTTCAGCCCCAAACTATTGCCTGGGGATGGCATGGCTGGACTGCACAGAGCAGCAAGAGGGGTTGGGGAGACACCAGCCCCTGGCACAAGCAGGGACCTGGGCCGAGGGGAGACCACGGAGGGAAGCCGTGTCACGAAGCACCTAAGGAAGCTGTATTTTTTCTTCTAAAAGAAAAAAAAGGCTTAGCCCCCCTGATTGGAGCTGGGCCAGCTGATACAGATGGGGTGTTACAAAACAGAGCCAAAAGGCAAGAGCGCAAGGAACAGAGCTATCTATAACCCTGACAAAGTTAGATGGAGTGAAGGTGGGGAAGAGGGAAAGGCAGAGCGTGGCAGGCAGCCCCTGATGCTGACGGTGAGGACTCGATCGTTCAGCAATGGGATTTGGAGCTGATCGGCTCCCGCTATCCAGCAGGCAGATAAGGCTCTGTGTCTGTCAGCTTAACTCTGCCGTTTATTCCTGTGCTGTAGGGAGTTAAATAGAGCACACAGAAAGCCTGCTGCTGGGAGTGAAAGTGAAGGAGGGAGAGGGAAGGAAGAGGCAGTAACTGGGCAGTCGGGTGGAAGTGACTGCAGGCAGAACCCCTCCAGGTAAGTGCTTGTGGCTTTTCATCCTTGTTGCTACTGAGAGGTGGGGACAGGAGACTTCAGGGGTGGCATCTAGGATGGAGACATTCATATGGGCGAGGCTGAAAGTCTCCTTCTCAGCCAGGGTGCATGCAAGCAGCGAATGGGGACAGCTATTTGCTGTGGCTTCTCCTTCAGTGGGGACTGCAGGGAAAGGACTCAAGCTCAGTTTGGGAAGTGGGGGACTGCAGCGGATGGTTTCAGTTCTGTGAGGGGTATTCATCTATTTGGTGCATTGGCATTTGGGTAAATGATCTAAATAGCCTTGCAGAATGTACTAGTCCAGGCACTGAGCCTACTCATCGTTCTCATCAAGATGCTAATTTAAATATTTCCTAGTGGTTTACTTTCCCATATAAAATAAATCATTCCTGGGAGCCTGGGGGAGGGGAAGCAGCTGGCACGTGTGTTGGGAGGGTGTCCCGGTGAGAGTGCTGCACCCAGCTAAAATAATGGCTGTGGATGTTGTCAGAGCCCCTCAGAGAGGGTGGAGGATGGTTTATTTCTGTACCCTGGTTGAAATGTGTCCATCCAACTGCTGCTGTGACTGTGGGTGGCACATCTGAGAGCAAGCAGGGGGACAGGAGGGTCCGTGGTGTTTCCCTTTTTCCTGCTTGCCTGTATCCAAAAAGGAAGTGGGAGGGAAGTTGGAACCTGTTGTCAGTCAGCTATTGTCAGGGGAGAGTTTATGGTCTTTGGGTTTCTAATTAATCTGAGCATATTTTCCTTCTCCTAATTGAGATGCAATTCCTCTCTTTTCAACACTCCCACTCAGTCTCCCCTGCCCCAGGTCCTCCCTTCTCCTTCGAGGCTCCCTCACTTGCTCTTTAGCTCCTGCAGTTGCTGCAGTGTGAAATCCACAAGCTGAAGCCGTGCTCTGCTCAGCCCCGCTTCAGCCACCACATCCATTTTACCTTCAAACAGAAAGGAAGCGCTGGTAGGGAACACAGGGCAGGGGAGAAGTGGCTTGGCAGCTGCTGGTACCCAGACCTAGGTGAGCCTGAGCTGTGCATCAGGGAGAGGATGGACAGGTCGTACCACCTGTGCGGAGGTGAAAGGGAGTGAGCTGGAGTCTGCTGCCCTGGCAGGGTCACCTCAGCAATTCAGCAGGTTAACCTTGAGTGTGAGGCTAATGTAGCTACCACAGCAGGCTACTCAGACATGGGCTTGTCCCTTAGGCACTTAGGTGAATCAGGCCATATTTCTGCACTGTGAGGTTCAGAGTGAATTAACATTGTGTCTTTGCCATGCTGTGCCTCCTGAAACATCTTCCATCTCTCCTCCAAAATGGAGCTGATTCCTTAAAGGCAAAACCCTAGTTGAGGAGGAGAAAGGACAACACTCAGCCCAGGCAACTGAGTCTCACCCACCCTGTTCTGCTCTGCCCCCCCCAGGACCTGGCAGGCAGGATACAAGGTCATTCCTCCTCCCTTTGGGGCTGTGTGCCTGGCTGGCTGGTGGATGTGAAGACACGCTGGAGAAGACAACAATGCTGCCTACAACTGCTGGCCACAGGTGGAGGAGCAGGTTCCTTATGAGGTGGCAAGAAGCTTGTTGTAAGTAATGCCTACTCGGGTACTAAGTACAATGATCCTGTTTGTCAAAGGAGTGGAAATAAAATAGGCCACGTCAGGGTTAAGAATAGGGGAGAGGGACAGCTAAGAATGGAGATGTTTGAACTAATTCCTGATTCCTTTAGAGGCCAGGCTAGGTGGGAGGGAGAGCGAGACTCTAAAGCTGAAGATGGGCTTAAAGTGGGACAGCGAGTGATGATTGCTGAATTCCATCGAGCCTGGCAGGTGAGAAACAGCAAGACAGATACCACTGCAGAAAGAGCCACCCCGAGCATGTATCAGATTGGCATCCTGTGAGCTGCAGACCCCTCTCTGTGGTAGGAATATATATATATATATATATATATACAGGCTGCTGGGCAAGGCTCCCAGCAATTCACAGCAGAAGTCATGACAGATTTTAGAATGGAACGCAGGATGCAAATGCAGAATTCTCCTACTGGGCACTGCCACATGCAGTGAAAATCAAGGAGTAAATAAAGAAGACCTCTTTTACATTAAATTGTAAAAGTTCAGCCTGGGCATCTTCCCAGTAGACCAGGGCATCTGCTGCAGCATCCCTGAGTGCAGAGCAGAGATGGCTGTGGTGACGGTGATGGGAGGCTTCTAGGAGTGTACCTGCAGTTCCCAGAAGCATCTGTGCACCACAGAGGGGAAAGGGAGCACTTAGTGTCCAGGCACCAAGCAGGTCTCTGATTTCCCTTGTTCCTGTCCCCCTGATGAAATGTGGGGCTGCCACTGTAAGAAGCTGGGGAAATCATTTCCTTCTCCAGAAAACCATCATCTTTGTAATCCATCCTTACAGATTAGACTGGCATATAAATTATTTAGAATTAATGCTACTGAGTCTTGACTTAATCTGATATACCTAGATCAGCTTTCTGTCACCTACTAGTCACCAAACACCCCACAAGAAGTAACTTCATCTTCCCCTAACACAAGAACACATGTTACTCATCCTTCTGTAGGGCTGGGAGACAGTGTCAAGTTCTGTCTATTGTTTTCCTACTTCTCTTCCCCATAGAGATTCGTCCTAACCAGCATGATGAATTCCTTGGTCTCAACTCACACACTAGTGGATGCACCTCTTTCAGGGACTGAAAATGAAATCAGTCCTTCTCCTCTCTATCATTTTAGTTAAATATTTCCAAGCACACAGAGCAATATATGGGCAACAACGAGACATTTTTGGCACATCCTACATGGCTGCAGAAACTTGGCATAAAGCAGATTCTGAACATAACCGCAGCCAGCTGCCTGAGACTTTGTTCTCAGCCGCTGCCAGCATCCATACTGGTGGAACCCCACACCCACCCAGTTGGGGCTGGTGGTGGGTAGGCATTTTCAGAGATAAGCTCTGAACAGAATGCCACCTGTATAGCATTACACACAGTCTGCTCTTGCCTTTCTTGGTGTACAAAGCAGCTAAGTGTTATCTCATCATCACAGCTGTCAATCTATTATTAATACTGTACTTTTGTTAAGCATCCATGAAAAGATAGGGTCACTTGAGCAACTCATGGCTCTCTCCCTTCCCCACTCTAGCTCCCGTTCTTTTAATTCTCTCCTTATGAGAGCACAATGTATTCTGAATGGAATTAATTATCATCCAGGCAACCAGTACCTGCACCAGTCTACAGGCTATGACTGGCTTTCATGGCAATCTTTGCTGTTGACCCCCACCTTTGCATGATAAGAAAACACACAGGTGCTCAAGGTGAAGATTTCTCTTGTATTTCACCATAAGAATCCACAATTATCATTAAAAGAGCACACAAATTGGCACAGCCTGGGCTGAAGTACACCTGAGGTCTCAACTATAGGACAAAAAATTATTGAAGGAATTGTGAAAGATGGATGAAATACAAAAAAGCTGAGAGTGTCTCTCTGAACACCTATCCCCTGGGTCCTTAGTGAAGTCATCACATAATCACAGAATACCAGGTTGGAAGGGACCTCAAGGATCATCTGGTCCAACCTCTTGAAGCAAAGCATGACCTAGACTATATGTCCCAACCTCTGACCAGCCAAATCTTAAATGTGTCCAGTGCTGGGAATTCACCCCTTCCCTAGGGAGATATTCCAATGCCTGATTGTTCTCACTGTGAAAAATATTCCTCTCGCCTCCAACTGGAATCTCCCCAGGAGTAGCTGTGTCCACGACTCCTTGGCTTTTCCATGTGACTCCTTGTAAAAGAGGAGTCTCCACCTCCTTTGTAGCCACCCTGGAACATGGTGATAAGGTCTTCACTGAGCCTTCTCTTCTCTAGTCTGAAGAAACTCAGTTCTTTCAGCCTTTCCCCACGTGGCACACTTCCCAGTCCTTTGATCATCTTTGTGGCCCTATATTATATAGCTTAGGACCCAAACTGTGTAGTTCTCCTTAGGATACCATTTCACAAGTCTGCTGATTCTCACAAGTACCAGTGGGAACATGAAAAGGCCCCATGCAGGATGACATGATTTGAGCATGAAGGCAGCATTGCTGACAGATGCCAAGACAATATAAAAAAGTGGGCTATGGGTTAGGCTAAACTCTAGAGAGTTGGCGTGAGGGAAGAGAGGAAGAGCATGGCTGATCCAGGCACAGCTTCTTTGGAAGCAAGGTCCTACCCCTGGGACAGAGCAATCCGAGGCACAGCTCCAGGTTGGGCAGAGAAGAGATTCAGAGCAGCCCTGAGGAGAAGGACTTGGGGGTGTTGGTCGATGA